>JBCAUG010229378.1:0-18811 GCA_038406175.1 Haplosyllis leylae | reverse complement strand
AACGAGCACCCGGCTATAACGAGCAGATTTCTTTGCACAATACTGATTGACAGTAATGTTAAAAAGTTCGGTTACAACGAGCACCCACCTACAACGAGCAGTTTCTTATGCATCCTTTTACTCGTTGTAAGCGGGACCCAGTGTAGTTCAGTCCGTGCTTTGATATTTTACGATGAACCGCAAACTACATGATAATTACTGACGTAATAAAATTTTCATAATTGGCCTGAAAATATAAAACGTTCAGAAAAAAATAAAGCTGAAGTATCCTTTTTATTAAAAAAAAGTTTATAGTTTGATTGTTGGTGTTGTTTTTAGTAATGAGTCAGATTCCTGCAGCGTACCCACGACAGAACGCACAAGGAGTGCCCCCGAGCAGCGCGCAGACGCACGAAATGACCATCCCCAATGACCTCATCGGCTGCATCATCGGCAGGGGCGGAGCCAAAATCAATGAAATCAGGTATAGTGCAACCTCTTTTGGAAGGTCAACTGTCCAGTGTTGCTTTAAAGATAGTTGGTTGTAAAATGGTGCTGACCTTGAGTAAAAAATGGTGACTACAAAATTTCTTGGACGTCACTAAATTATTTAGCTGTAAAACCACTTTAGAAATGTTATTCGAGTCAATCTTTACCTAACTGTTACTTAATTGGTTGGTTACCGCCCTTTCTATGCTAGAAATTTATCTCACAAAAGAATTAAACCCAGAACCGGGCGCAAATCACAAAATAAACTGATCGTATAAATTTCATCACATACGGAACCCTGTTACAGATTGAAGAATTGTCGTTGTGAAACGCCTTGTAAAAATGTTATATTTTCTGAATGAATACTTCATATTTAACAACATATTTGAATACTTTTTAATCTTTGCAGACAATTATCAGGTGCCACAATAAAAATAGCCAATGCAGAGGAGGGTTCTTCAGATCGTAAAGTAACGATCACCGGAAGCCCAGAGACGATTAACGCTGCTCAATACCTCATCAACGCTAGGTGAGTACAACCACGCTAGGTTTTATACTCCACGCCACGCCGGCCGTCGTTCGGGCGCCGCTCACTTCCCCCAGAAGAGGGCGCTCCGTTCGTACTCGCCGTCGTGACTACTTCTCTACTTGTATGTTTCTCGTAGCCAGGCACGTCAACTCTGCAGCCAACAGACTCAAAAAGGCAACAAATATTCAAGATATTTAATTTAGTTTAAGGAAATAAATTTCTAAAAAAAAAAACAGCAATACTATTTAAGAAAATTATATCAGTTGAAAAATGGAGATATTTAGGACAGTGAATTCAAAACAAAAAGAAAACATAGGAATGAAATGGTCAAACTATTTTAGCGAATGCAAACAAATTCCAAAATGTTCACTGTAAATTACCAAAAAAAGATTCTACTGAAATGATGAAACTCAAAGCAACTGTTAGAACATTGTTTGGCACTTTTTCTATTTATCTACAGGGAAAATGTCCTAATTTAAGTGCCATTTCGGTGAGAAATTTATACACAAAAGACCGGAATACGCAGAGTCTGTTGGTGTGACTTGATGGGTGTGGTCCCCTGCTCTTCCACCCTCTGGCTCAATACATATACATACACCAAGTATTCTGCGAAAAACACTCCATGCATTCGAAAAATTGTAATTAGGTCGTCATGTTTCAAAGAATTCCGTTTACATGTTTGAAACATTCTGAGTCATTATCATGTGAAGAGAAATTGCAGAATAGTTGGGCCCTTATGCACAATGATCATACATTTGGCTGGTGCATAACTGAGTAATGTTATGACTGTTCTACGATGTTAGTTTTCATGATTTGAGGTCACAACACAAAATGTCGATGAAAGCAATTTTCTTGTGGGTTGGGAAGGCAATTACAAAGTATGACAAGCAGTGGAAACGAATCGGAGGTCTGAACCTTCTTTTTAATTCATGAAACACCCTCCCCCCCTTTTTACCTCCTTCCATTAAGCCTTATTTATTCCTTGTTGTTCTCGAGTTCTAATCTCGTGATGATCACGTGATGATTGGGTTCAATCCCACAATGCCCGTTTCAAAATGTCAGTCAAGTGGAGGATATTTTAGTCAAATAAAGCAAGAATTTGTACACCACAAACTTCCGCCCAATTTCATTCTCTATTCCCTGATATCTTTTACTCCCTAATATTCTAAAATGCAATGCAGCAGCCAGGCTTTGTGTTTTTATGGTTACTGGTCGAAACTATGTCACTATTGAGTACTAACATTTGATTGGACGATGTGTATCTGACATATTTAAGTCCTACGCTGTGTTTTCATTGGTTCCCATAACTGTAGTTGCAAGTATCTTTGCTGTCTGCTAAAAGTGTTATTAATTGCAATGAATGCAATTGCGTAGTAGTCGTTTATGTAACAATTCCGCACACAAAACACAAACAATATTCCCATCATTCACAGTCTTAGAAGTAGGGTGAAAGCGTTAACAAAATTGGCTACAGAGCTTTAAACTTTGCTTGAAAATTTTAACCAACCGCCTGCAGAAATCCTGCGCATACATGCGGATTGCGACAAGCCATATATTACTGGCAAAAATACATTAAATGGCCAGAAAGGTTGTAGTATTTTTTTCTGTTGTTTTTCTTGCTTTTTTCATTTTTCCCAAAATGAG
Organism: Haplosyllis leylae; assembly: GCA_038406175.1. NCBI lineage: Eukaryota > Metazoa > Annelida > Polychaeta > Phyllodocida > Syllidae > Haplosyllis > Haplosyllis leylae. The sequence goes on along the minus strand of JBCAUG010229378.1, from coordinate 16,170 downwards.
AAGAAACCCAAAATTGAAATGAGGGAGTTGTCATGACAGACATATTTTTTGTTGTGTGTATTTTTTTTTTGTTTTGGTGGCTGGAGTTAACACATGCAGACAGCATTGTTACTTTGTGTCAATGGAAGGGTACAGTGTCATTGTATGGTGTAAATTTCCACACCCTGCAATGTCACTGTCCCTTAATTTTTTGGAGAGGAAGGAACCTAGCACGGCTTTAAATATCAATTTTTCAAATCCTTCAAATTTTTATTAAAGAAACAAAAATGATGATGCTATCCTTTATGACTACTATGGTTGTATGTGTAAAAATGGTGAAAACGTAAGATTTGTGTTGAAATGAGTAGATTAAGATCTGTGCGTTTAATCCATTCAGTAATCCATCCGAAGTACACACGTGCATGTTGATCTGCTTTTCTACTCCACCTCTATACATACGTATGATAAAAATGATTTGAAAACGAAAGCACACAACTGGAGCATTTGTCCACACGCGCGTCAATTCACTTTTACTTGGTAACTTGGTAAAGTTGCAAGGAACTAAATTTGTGCAAACAAAACGTGTAATTTTCTTCGAAACAGTTTTGGAACTTTTACGGTAACTAGAACTTTTGAAACTGTGAAATGTCCCGAAAATGTTTACCTGGTATTGTCATTGATCGCTTTTCCTCTTCACAATATAAAGGAATTTACAAAATAGCAATATTATTTTAACGTTGACGCGCGGACGGATAACTGGCCAGTAAAATGAGAGGTTGAACGTTAGGAAATGTCCTTCTTGTAGTTAACAGAGTTAGACAAATGAAAACGTTTCTTTTTCTTCGTAGTTAATACATTTATACTATTTCTATGTTTGGTCGTCAGTTTATGTTTTGAAACTTTCATTATTAAATTTACTCTAGATCTAGTAGTCCAGTGATAGTTCACTCGTATTTAATGAAACATCAAATGTTGTGTTTCTTTTTTAAAAATGAATATAGGGAATAAAGTAGTAAAAAGTTGAAACACCAAAAATAGTCCAAGCCGGTTCAACTACTGCTTGAAGAAATATGAAAATTTCATATTAAAAAAAAATTAAATTAGTAAATTCGTACTTAGAAAAGACTGAAATAATTGGATATTCAAACACCAAAATGGTTCAGGTTGGGAACTGTTATTTGAAGAAATACCAAATTTTATTTTGAAAATAAAAAGAAAACAAGCTAGTAAATTTGTACTCAGAAAGGTCTTACATACCTAATACATTGGCTCTCAGTAGTAAAGTAGATGTGGAACTCAATGGAGACTTAATGAAGTAAGACGCCATAATCACCAGCGAACGAGGATGGGCTTCGAAAGAAATTGCCACGATTTACAGAAAAGCAAGACGAAATACTTGTTTCTTTCAAGTACCTTTTAGTGATTCATAAAATATATCAAGTTTTGTAAATGAGCGAGAAAATTTTAAATCGAGGAGTCCGTGGATGCAAACTCCACCCTGGCTCTGAAACTCGGGGACAGATCGTGAGACGTCAGCAAAAGTCGTTATACGGGGAATTTTATTGGCATACCTTGGGTTGTTGGAAAAAAATCGAGGCCAGAAACACAGGAAAATATGTCAGATACCAAAGACCAGTCAGACACACAGTGATAATAATAATATCCAAGCTTCATTTATGTTGAATGATAATTACCACTACACTTCTCTATTTTTGACATAAGGAGCTTCATTATATTAATATTGTCCACCCCGCTCCCGCAAAACAACCCATAACACACATGTTGCTAAATAACCCTTCAGTTCCTTCAGTCATGATCAAGCACCTAAATTTTTTTCAAAAAAAAAAGGACAGAAAAGAAGAAGGAAAAAAATCAAAATTTCACCCTTCATACCTAATTTCTCTCTGTACTTCCCCACCATTCAAAGTACAAAGAAAAGAAAGTAAAACAGATAAAGGCAAAAACAGTGAAAGACATGAGTAAGGGCAGTTCTGTTTCTTTTTATTTTTTTGTTTTACACATTTCTATGTTATCTTTTTTCATACGGTTGACTCTACTTTATATCTCTCCACGTGCAATGATGAATATATTATGGCTTTTTGTCCGGAGTTTTTGCATATGAGCGCATGTCCTTTGTCCTAGTCAAATACATCCAATGAATATGTCAGAACATTTTTTTCTATTGGCCGCACTTGCCAATGCATGATCATCATATGTGGCTTACATGTATATAAAAATACCCCAACTGAACCTCACACTCGCTTAAAACCTATCTGCACCTGATGACCTGTGACCTTTAACCCTTGACCTTGAACCTTGTAACCTTCTCTCGCTCCTTCTGTGTGTTTAATATCACAAAATACCAATTACCATGGAAACCATATGTGTGTAACAAAACCATGTTAAATAAGAAATATTTTCTGTCCCTACAAATTGTTGTCTTTGAATTTGAAAACCAATTCAACTTTTCACTTTCAAGAATTTGACCAAGAGAGACAAAACAGAAGAAAATATTTCTTGTTTATTAAAACTTCGCACTTATTATCCCGATAAAAAATGGTAGCTTATTTATAGATGTTTATTTATTAGTTATAGAATTTTAAAGACTTGAGAGAGAACACCCTTTATGTTGTTACTGTCGTCATTGTATGATAAAAATCCCCCCCAACGCTGAATACTTGACGACAGAATCATGTTAGTTTCAGGTTACCACCGCAAGATGTCTCTGTACTTGGCAATATCCACTCATGCATGACTTGCCAACATAAAATAATGTCAGAACTACGCAGCACAAAACGCTATTATTCTGCAAAATATACCCCATTACCTTCTTCCGACCAGCCTTCCAAGGTTAAATTGAAAATTTGAGTGATAGTATTGAAACTGAACCGTTCAGAACTTAAAAGTTCGGTTCTTATCCAAAACGCACATATTTTGAATACGTGTTACTCAGCTAATTTTCTTTTCTGAAAACCCAACAAAAATCAAAATTTTTTTTTCTTGGCAGTACAGAAAGTCGAAAATTCTACTCAACAGGAATGCTGGTGTCTGCGGGTTCTCACTACATTTTAATCAAAAAGATTTCAAACGAAAATTTTCGTCACTAATAATGCAAATCCAAGTTCATCAAAATTTATCTTCTGAAAAATTCTGATGAAAGCATAGTAAGAACTTGAAATATTTTCATTTATTTCTTTACAAAAAAAAAATCACCTGATTGAAATTTAACTGTAAAAAAATTATAATTTATTCTGATTTTATTTTTGCGTATACATAGTTTATTTCTTCCTTGGTGGTGTATTATCTAAGATTAACCGAAAGATATGCACGATGCTACTGCGGCAGTATATCATATAATAGTCGAATCAGACGCGCACATCGTCACACAGACATTTACTTTGAATGAAAATTTAAGTCAAAATGAAACAGTCAGCAGATGTCGCACCAGAGGTGAATCTGAGGATCACACAGGCGAGAAAGCACGCAAAAGAAGATCCACCCTGGCTTTGAAACTACAGCATATATGTCACCAGAAGTCCAAAACAAGGGTATCAGCGGCCCCACGAAAATACTTGTGTCCTCCAAATTTTTTTTTAAAAAAATCAAAAACCAAAAAAATCGTGGTATCAATGGTGTAGAAATGCACATTTTTTGGACTTTATGAAAATTAAAACTCAAAAAAGTAAAGCATTTTTTGGACTATATGAAAAAAAATTATTCAGTCTTGGAACGTTGATTTGGAAAAAGAGGTTGTGGTAAATATTCAAAGTATGACCCTTCATGTGACCTTGATCTTGACCTTGAAAAATTTGACCCTTCATGTGACCTTGATCTTGACCTTGAAAAATTTATTGTTTATTTTCTGACCCAGATTAAATCTAAATTTGAAAATTGAAGTGAAAAAAGAGGTGATTGTCTACAACTGTTTTTAAAATCTAAATGAAAAATTGACACATTGCTGATGTAGATTACATAAAAGTACCACTTCAATTTGCGAGAACTTGACTTGCCCATTTTAAAGCGGTTATATCACACTACATTTCGATTTAATTATTGAAAAGAATTAATTTTGACCAAAATCTGAAGTGAATTTCTTTTGTCACGATGTGCGACGATAGTCTATATTTAAAATATAACACTATAGTGTTTGACAAACTGAGGCTTCTTCACTTGGTTACTTTTATTTACTCCCAAATAAATAGTGAAAACAAATTGTGATCATCAAAAGTAACCCGTTCGTAATATCAGCTTCTACTTATATTTCTAAACAAAAATTTAAAATATAAATGATTGACATGGATTTGAAAAGCCCAGGAAATATAAGGAGAACACAAAATTGTTCCTTGGTATATTATTGTTTTGATGTTCATCAGTGTTTGATTACGTCACCACCTGTTTCCGGGACAACATTACGTATCGATGTGTCTACTGTGGAGCGGAACCTTTTACTTTTTAAGCTTAGTGGAAAGTTAACTGTCGTATGGCAAATTACGCCTCTGATGTGAGACAGTGAGAAAAAAATTTACTGTCATGTAATTTTATAGGTAGTGTCATGTAATTTTATAGGTAGTGGGTAGGATACCATAGAAGGGAACTTTTTATTTCAAAGGCTCAGCGGAAAGTATACTGTCGTATGGCCAGTGACGCCTTACATACGAGGCTGTCGTATGGCAAATGACACCTCGGGTGTAAGACAGTGATACAGAAATTGACTGTTGTATGGCTTGCAAGGCCATGGATGTGAGCCTGTGATAAAGAAATTGGCTAGTAATGCCTTGGATGTCAGACAGTGGTGCAGAAATTGATTCTCGTATGGCTAGGCACACATTGGGTGGGTAGTGGAACTGTCGTATGGCTAATGACGCCTTGGATAGGGGACCGTAAAACAGAAATTGACTCTAAGGTTTTGTACATATTGGGTAGGGTATAACAAAGCAGAACTTTTTCTCCTAAGCTTTGCAGAATGTTGACTACCGCATGATTAATTTGACACTGTGCTTCAGACGAGATAAATAACTCGTATGGCAGTGTACATATTGGGTGTTCAGTAGCACAGAAAGCTTCTATTTTATTAGCTTTGCGGAAAGTTGTCTTTCGTATAACCAACGACGCCTTACAAAGCTGCCATTAATACAGTGTATTTGCGGATGTTTGAAATAAGAACAAATTGGGCACTATTTTTAAATTTTGTCTCACAAGACTTATCATTCTCTTCACCAACATCTTTGGAATAATTGCAAATCAGTAAGTGAATCAGAAAGTAGCATTTTGACTACCGTAATATGTTTTGTGAATTCGGTATGAAGAACCTTTGAAATTAAAAAAAAATGACGTCATGATCATAGTTCAAATGGTGTCTCGTGATGTTGTTAAATGACATCCAAAATGATGTCACAGCATTCATTATGTGTAAACAAATTCCAACCAATGACTGCAGCTTAAAGTAGGCCTGCCTAATTACCATAACACTGCCAAAGGCTTGGGACAGGATGTTACGAATCCCTCGAAGTAACCACTAAGGTGACTCTAACGAGCCACCAATAAATGGGGAATGGCAATACGCAAAGGCCATCGCCATACACTGGCAAGTCAACGCAAGTCCGATGGCGCCTTAGCATTTATCGTACAAACTTTGAACACCAAAGAGACATCACTGAATCTTCCAATTAAATAAGTTAACATTACAACTCCATTGGATCCTTTTCTTCTGTTCAGTCTGCATTACTGTAGTTTGTATTGCATCATTTTACTCATCTTTTTGAGTTACATTCATCAGGCTGTGAAGTACAATTTGGCAACTTCTCAAAATTTTAAGATTAGAATAGCGAAGGAACTTCACGGTGGCTCTTTAAGCAATCGTCGCGCCACGCCCTTTAACTTTTACTGCCTGCTCTTAACAATGGCTGCAAACAACAAAGGGTTATACCACGTGGAAGTCAATCAAAACAGAAAGATGAAGTAAGAAAAACAACATTAATCATTGGTGAACAGCCAGCCAGTCTTGTTTTCTGGGGTCATCATTAGAATTTTGAAAAAAAAAATCTGACTGACAAGTTATAAACAGAACAAACAAACAATCAAATTTAAAAAAAGAAACAGGTCCTATCGGTACAAAAAGAGAAGAACCCTTCAGTCATATCCGTTGGAAGCTCCGACTTTCAAGTTTAGTACTGGCTTTTTTTCGACAACTACAGCTGTAGTACATCACATGACGTCCTTGTTGATAAATTGTAGTAATTTCTCATCATTTGTCATGATTTATCAGAGGAGGGGGCGCCAACCATAAAGGTGGGGGTCACCAACCTAATATTTTGCACAATTGTCCCCCAAAACTGCATCAAAATTTTAAAAAATTGAACCGGGGGGGGGGCGCATCCATGGTGCCCCCTTAGACTCGCCAATGATTTGTTGAGAATTGCATTCGTCAATGGAAAGAATGATAAAAACATGCTATTTGCAATGAAGCCATTTGTTGGTGCTACTGTTACTTCGAACTTTCAATTACAGTTTGAGTTAACGTTCAAATTCGACACATAAATAAAAATTCAGTGTATTCATTAACACTCGCCCAGTCGCCAATGGCGAGTGACTTCTGCTGATGGGCGAGTGCCCAGATTGGTGAGCTGAATTTGAGCAGAAATTTTTACGAAAATCAGGGAAATCAAAAATCATATTCAATGTTTTGAAATGTTTCCCTACTTTCTTTTAGCCTTTTAAGTTGCAGTTAGTTATTGGGATAATTAATTTTTAAAATAAGAAATCTGGGTGTTACTAGGTACCAGAGACCGACAGGACACTGGGTTTAAGTGGGATTGGGAAATGAGTTGCAAATCCATACGAGAGTGCAGTCAAATCTATTGTAACCGTCGGGTTTTTTCAAAATAAAGGAATTTTAGTCCAATTGGTTGAATTAGAGGAATTGGACAAAGTCACTCATGCATGAATTAGGATCCATTTACAGTTTCACACAAGCACAGAAGGCACTTTAGTGTAATGGTTAGCTGTGTAAGTGACCTGGGTTCAATCCCTGATCAAGTCTGTCCATTTTGTGAGAATTTTATTTTGTTAATTCATCGAATTAGACGAGAATTATGAAAAAACTCGCGTGTCGGATTTGTTCAGGAGTATGATCTTTGTTCTTGCCATTATAAATCACCTCATAAAAAGGTCAGTGAACTGAAACTTTCGGTTGAATGAATGCAAACAGCCCTACCGTAGTTGGTGTTAAAATAGTCAGAAAGAGCTGTTTTAAACGAAATGACCAAGTGCCTATCGCTCTGGAGGATACGTCGTTGAAAAAGTGAACAAGTGAATTGTACCTGGTGACATAATCGAACACTGATGACGTTGCCCATAGCAACCAACCAAAACCCTTTTGTTTTTATGTTGATATTGTCGTTACTATGGTGATCACCTGTGTGCAGCCTCGTGTAAACATCCCAACACCACCACCATGTAATCCACGTGTACGCGTTATCATCCGTCGAGCCCTATTTCTCTGTTTTTTCTTTCTTCAGCATTGAAATGCATAAGACCTTGACCTTAGAGTCACAGAATGCGACTGCCGCCATGAACCATGCCGCCTCGGCGACGCCAGCTGGGCAGGGTGCGCCGTCAGCCGTCTCACAGGGCGCGCCGCCCACTCAGTCAACGGCGCCTACACTGGGCGGGGGAGCCACTCCCCCAGGGGCAGCAACACACGCCCCACACCCACAGCCCCCAACAGCTATGGTCTCTCTAGCCGCGCCCACGGCCCACCACCATACACTGAGTGCTATGCCCATGGGCCTGTCAGCAGCCACCACTATGGGCCTGAAGCCCATGCCTCTGCTGGGTCTAGGGGGAATCCCGGGAATGCTGGATCCCACTACTGCTGCAGCTGCAGCCGCGGCCGCTGTTGCCAACAGAAAGTACCAACAGGCAGCCACAGCGGCCGCCCTGACAACCAAACTAAAGTCCGCCGCGGGGACAGGCGCGAGTCTAGTAGCCGCCTCCTCGTTAAAGACTGATCAACGAGCAAAGTTCGCACCTTATTAGGACAAAAACAAGAAAAAATGAATTGATAATAATGAACAATTATTATTGATTGATTAATAATAATAATAATAACTTCAATTCCGTCTTTATTACAATACAAAACGTGGGTGATATATAAAAACACAAAGGAAAACAAAACTCACAGTGCTGACTGACTTTGTTATATATACTTAGTTGATAATATATATATATGATGTTAATGAACAATTAACATAATATATTATTGAATACAAAATGCTGATACTAGTCGCAGTACAAGCTATCAACGTGCCACAAAAAAATTGAACTGGGCGGCAGGGCGGGAGAATTTGGGTGGGTGTAGAGAAGAAGAGGGAGGGCGGGGGTTTAAATTATGGGGACACACGTAGGGGGATATGCATGTGCTTTGACTCCTATCATGAAAACTGACTGAAACTTAGAATATACTGGTTGATTGAATTTTATTAAATACTATTTGCTTTTAAATATTTTGTCGTCTGGTTGTCTATATTTGAGCCATTTGTAATATAGAGATACAAAATGGAAAACGACTGTCATAATATTACTACTACTTCTATTTACTGTACAAGTTGTGCATAGTCAAAATGTAGATTTTTTTCTGTTCGTTTGTATGTACTCCCCAAGTTGTACAAAATTAAAGTGGGTTAGACGAGAAGAAAGAATGAAATGACGAAAGTTGTAACTGTACAAGTGGTATGGTAAATACTTAGTAAAATGATTTCCTCGCCCTCTTTTTTTTTTTTTTTTTTTGAAAAAAATATTAAACCTAGTCACATATTTCAAGTGACATCAAATTCTGAATCAAAATAATTATTTTCATAATTTTGTCTGTCAAAATTGTGACTTTAAAAACCCTGGAACAAAAATGTTTACATTAAGAAAGATATATTTTGCGTATTAAAATGAATAGTTCCCATGAAAATGTTTCTAGAATTAAATTTTTTATTTTGGAAATGACAAAAGTCACAAGAGATGTGTTAGACTCATTTAGAAACTATTACCAAATGGCAAAGATATCAGCTCTATGATAATGAATATAACAATGATTAAATAACAAAGCAATAAGAGATCTCTGTCCAGAGTTGAAGGCTTGTTCACATTTAGCGAAGGTGAAGGCAGGCGACTGTTTCTGATGGGTCAGACTACAATCCACATGTAGTGACTACAACGTCTGTGGAAGAGTTTCGGACCCGCATTCCTTTCGTCCAATGTGAATAGGCCCCAATGTGTAGGAGTTCATACTGCATTCCTAAATGTTTGTACACAACAATAATATAGAATAGATAGTGATAGATACTAGTCTAACAGTTTACAAATTGCTGCCAAATTGCTTTAATATCAAAGTACTTAAAATATCCTCCCTCCTTGTCTGCCTCTGCAAGCCAGCTACTAGGCATGCGCGAATTTCCTGGCCCCATCTGGTGGTCAGTTTGCAATGTGGCCACCTAGCGGCTTAGTTGTGCTTAAATTGATTGACCAACTGCAGTGTCACACTAAAACATTTAGGGTTCTACGTTCTACACTTGTTGAGTGCAAAAAGGTCACCTAAACACAAATGTACAGTGGAACTTGAGTTATTTCTTTTAATTTGTTTCCCCGTAAATGTTACAATTTTTTAGTCACGCTAACCCAGGTTGTGTTGAAACAGATTTACGATTGCCATCATGATGGTAACTAAGCGCCCAATTCAGGCATGGTAGCCATTGGTAACGGTAACGTTAGAGCCTTATCACTGGCCATCTTGCTTGGGGTTTGGGTGTCATTTATTTTACACATTTACCAAAGTTTATGATCATTGCAATTACCATGTTAGTTTCCAATGGTTACGGCCATAGTTACCACATAGACTGTAATGATAATGCTAATAGGAACGGTTGCTATGGTATTAACCTGTGTACTATATACAATGAATCCAGTGTGTTCTGTTGATGTAATTGTTACTGTTGAATCGTCAATAATAAGTATTGTAATTTTTTTAATCCTTTGATTTTTGAACATGTTAATGATTGAGTCTGTTGTACAACAATGTGCTGTGTTTTAACTTTCAAGTCGTTGCCCCGCAACCGTCGCCGTTGCCATCGCAACCACCTCAGCCGTCGCTTATTTTTTGCTTTATATTAAGCTCTTTATATTATGAAAAACAAAACACATCCTTCATCCACACCTTTAAGTTAGCAGCTCCTATGTATCATGCATTTGTCAGAGAAATTCCCGCACTTGCTCCTCTGCAGTTTAGTGTCACATCAGTCTCTGTTATTCTCTACATCACTCAATCTTTCTTTCTTCGAAACAAGTAGGACCATTCACACAAACATTCATGTGAAAATCAGCTATGTACTAATTGTGAAGTGCAGAAATTGAACAGAAAATATAATCGATATTTTCTCTTTTTTTCTCCTCAAATTTATTTTCCACTTACTATATTACTAATTCATAATCCACCATGTTGTAGTAGAACGATCTTTAGGAAGTACTTAGTAGAGATTTTTTGATAGTCTCATTTGTGATGATACATAATGTGATCTTTACCTGGTACTGCAGCAATCTCAATTATACCCCAAGTCCACAACATACACCACCCATCACCTCTTTGTCACGTCTTATTCGTTCCATTGTTCTTGCACTTTTTGCCAAAAAGATAAGGTCTCTCAAACATGGGAGGCCGGGGGGGGGGGTGGTCAGAGGAGAATATTGAATATAAAATATTGTGTAGACCTCGAAATATGTTCTAGCAAACTTGATAAAGAAGACCCTTCAGTTTTTCTGATCTACTTCACATTTGTTCTGATCTTGTACGCTTTTCAGTGATAGTAAAATTTGGGTTTTATTTTTCCGATTCTCTGGGAGTTGCAGTAATTGTTCCTTTGGTTTTCAGCTCTATTTTTATTGCTACCCACACAAATGACTTGAAAGATTAGAACAAACCACATTTAACGTTGCACTATCCAGAGTTATTACCATGAGTTACATATCTAAATAATGTTAAGTTACCAGTTACCAGTAACAACGATATATTACACAACAATGTACTTGTTTCTTGTTGCTAAGCAAGTGATCAAAACTGCAATCTGATTGGACGATGATGTTTGTGTTTATTTCTAGGATAACAACGGAAGTGTGTGGTATGGGCATCCGCTAGTCACGTGACAGAAGATTTAAAATCTCTCTAGGTTCATTTTACAATCATAACAAATGGAAACATTAGCATATACTCGTTAACAATCTCTTTTTTATTAAGAATTGTCTTGTTACTTGTTCATCGACGTTAATGGTTGTATTATTTCTATTGCTCTGTGGGGGACAATACGATTATTTAACGTAGACAAGGAAACGTTTGATAGGAGTTTTTAATGTAATTTTATGTAATTTTTACATATTTATTCACTGTATGGTAATATATAATTACGTAATTAATGATAAGAGTTGAGAGTGTGAAGCAATTAATGCAATAATTGTAACTAATATGATTTTGCAAATGATATGGTTGCTTATGGTAACAGGTTTAGACTGAACGCTGGGTCTGCTGTGCTGGGATGGCACGATACTAGATTTTCAACCAGTGGCTGTTATCAAAAGTGGGGTCAATCTATATTTGGTCAGTCCGATTTCCAAAGAGAACACATAGTGAATTTCATCTATTATTGTGCAAAAAGTAAAGATAGCACACAAACCAAACTGTCTAATTTGTGAAAACTTCTGAATTGACCCACAAAATGGTCGCACGGCGTTCAGTCTAGTCCTGTCAGGCTAATTCATCGAGTCTATTGAGACGAGTGTTGTAATGGGTTCAGAAAGAGCAGCAGTAGATACTTGCCATACACAGGGGACATCAATGGTTCTCTATACAAAATACTTTCAACAAGCACAAAAGAAAACTAGGGTCAGTCATGTGTTAATTTTTTGTTACGCTGTTTATACAAGCGAACAATTCTTTATTTTTCTCTTTCGTTCTTTCAGGCGTGATACTGGGTTTCAATAATAATAGCGTGTGTGAGTGCATTTAATAATGTTCAGCCTGAAACCACGGCTTGTTAGGCCTGATACTAAGCTGCTTAATCAGGCAAATTTGGTTCAACGCTTTTTGAAATATTGAATATTAACAAGTCACAAGTCAATTTGATTAGGGGCAATTATTGAAGTTAGCACAAAAGCACAACAACAAAACAAGCTGTTTTGTTGACCGAGTCGGGCGTTACGATGGTGATGATGATTTTATGTTAACTAATCTTTAATGAATCAAGTCGCAAAGCTTTTCCGTCTTATCTTATCTAATCTTATCAGCTGGAGAGAAAAAGAAAGAGTTCAATGCTTTGTTAATGCAAAGACCCTTAACAAAAAGACATGTCGCCAGCATAGAAGCTATGTTATGCAGCTGCATTACCATTTGTGTGTTCCTGCTGCAAGACACATAGCAAACAATGAAACTTCAACTCAAATTTTCTCTGCTTTCTCTTTATGTTAGCACTTTAATTCTTTTGTATCGGAAACTTCATGCTATACTTATAAAGATTGTCACATATTTAAAGTCATTTAACATGTATCATTGGTTAAAGAACAGTGCAAAGTTCCCAGCTTAAATGAATGAGAGTAGAGTGGGAAGGGAACACGTAAATAACTTCCAGCTGCATAACACAGAAATGTAGGATGCTCCATGTCTTTGTGTAGAAGGTCTTTGGTTAATGTCAACGCTTTTACACACACGAAGTGCTAAACACAAAACACGAATTGCTGTTGTTAAACGGTTTATTATTTCTTTCTGTACAAATCTAGTGAAATCCAGTCTTTTTTAATCATGGTGCAATGTCAGTGAATAGACTGACAAATGTTTAACGCAGTGGTCGAAAGGGGGCACCACCTGATCGCTTTGTATTTAGGTGTTATAGGTGGAGTTGCCTACTATAATTCAGATGGCGCCTCAAAAAAAATTTGACCTGACAGTGTACATGAAAAAAAATTAAGACACGCAAACCTGAGTGTCTAAAATATATGGAATCCAAAATGCTTCTAAATGTAAAAATGAGGAACCAAAATTCTTCCGAATTTAAAATGAAGAAGAATTTCCCCAACTCCAAATTTCCACAAAACCTGCGATTTTGGTGAGGTATAAAATAAGCATGTCGTGACCTCACGAAATTAGGTCAAAATTCAGGCCCAGGTCCCCCCTCTTGAAGCCACTGCTGTTAAATTTGGTTTTTGAAACAATCAATAAGTGTTTGAATCTAGTCAAGCGGAACCACTTTTATTATCCCCGTTCAAAAACAAAGCAATCCGGATGTCTCAGTGACTAAGAAATCCACCCATCAGTTCCCCGTGACAGTATGCTGACAACAGAACCCCCGAATGGGTCCTCAACATGTCTACTTGAGGGGTATTCAGGGTATAATGTGTTACCAAAAATTGAAACAATTCTGTAGAGTGGAAATAAACCAGAACACCGTTGTGGGAGTGTGAACAAAGTTAATATACTCCGTGTATTGCACAGCTGTAGGTAACAGTTGTATCAAAGTTAACTGACCGGTGTGAAGCTACAATAATGTAGTCTAAACATAACAGATCTGTATGTACATATCCGAAAAAAATACAAGTCTCTCGCGAATGCCCAAGCAACAGAAGACTCAACCGAATTCCAAAAGATTCATGACGTCACACACAATCCCTTGACAGTGATGACGTCACAGGGTTTGGGTACGCACATCTCTGGCTCATGTGTTTGGACGGTATTGCAGGTGTGATAGTTAAAGTTATAAATTCTCAAAATAAAACCATGGTTTTATTGCGGGAAAGAAGGGAGGGTGCTAGGTAGGAAGAAGGGGGTCTGCAACAGAAGTGAATGGGGGGGGAGACAGGGGGAGGACATCATTTTGCAGATGTTGAAACAAAAATTATGGCAATGAAGAAGTCAGTTTTATCCATGCACACACGCCTACACCACAGATTCTGGACTCAGGTGATTTCTATTGTATGCTAACCCTATTGGGTTCTGTGGTGTAGAAATGGTGTTGACAAATTTGCTGTTGTTTGTACATTTGAGTAATACCAAAACAAAACAAAAAGGCTTCCAAAGTCTCAAATCCATTGATCCTCATTAAAAATATATTTAAATGAACTTTTTCTATTTTAAAGTCCGTGTCTCCGTATTGTCTAGCATACAACAACGATAATAATATGTGGCTATTATTGAAATCTGCTAATATGTATGTGTAACAAACAAAAAACTATGCTGCTGATTCAAATATTTGGTGATTTTCAATATTTTCTTGAAATGTATGATCAGATTTAATATATATTTCCCTACTACTACTACTGGTGATCTGAAATGAATTTTGGAAACTTTTTATAATAATTATTTATGTGCACCCTCAGTCACTATGGACGAAGCCATACGTTTCTAAATGTATTTGTTTTATTATGTGCACCCCAACCCAAATCACAAGCCACCCCCAATTTATGTATAGTTTTCCAGTTACGAAGTACCCTTTCAATGTGCCAAGTTACCCACACCTCAACCGTAGAACGTGTAAGTTCAAATTTACGTGTGTGTCGAAATTCTAAACCTCAAATTGATGAAGTCGTGGTCCACTTTTTAAAAGGAAAATTTTCTTGACGTTTAGCATCTATCAAAAACACGGCATTAAGTTAGATGCGACCGTACTTCTCCATATATCTCAAAAGGACCTTTAGTTGGGTAGCAATAAAGTGAAACAAATGTCGGTAGATAGGTAGGATCCATTCAAACAAATTTAACTAATAATAATTATGATACTTGAAGAAAATTCATTGCGGTGCTATTCACTGCCAAATGACAATGTGTCATTTATTTTTCAGTAAGTTATTACCAAAATTTTTATTGTTTGTTGCCATGGTAACTAACGCGTTACCATGGATGTGTTTTACATGTTGCCAAGGGATACACAGGCCTGTTATGTTTCAACTCATTATTGTAGTGTACACTCTACTTACCTTCAACTTTCAAATTTAAATCACTCGTTAGGAGACTCAAATCAAAATAAACCTTCAGTGTTTTTATTATTTTGTTATCCATTGCAGTGAAAATCCTTCAGTGAAATTTTACTGTGACACTTCTTTTTTTAAAGTCATTTGACCATATTATTTATTATTACGTTATTATTACTATTTATGTTCATTGCCATGAGAACCGAATGGAATCATTGTAAAAAGCGAACCACTTATTCAACCATAACAACGGTGTTTTTATCCCTCGTATGTGTACAACAATGCTTGTTTCCATGACAACTTGATTCACTTAGTTACTGTTGTTGGATTTCAACAAATCCATGTACCTTTTGTCCAGATCAAAAGACGGAATAAAAAGGTAAATTACAGATAAATTGAAATCCTGAATATTCTCCCGACTAGTTGCCTGGCAACTGTCCAAACACCCGTTTTGGAAAGTGTATTACTTTTCATGACAATTGTACGTTGTTGCTAAAGGCAACCACCTCACACGTCACGTCACCAATGGTAACTAAGTGAAGCAATCTGTATTTGGTCAGGTGTTGGTTTTGCTGATCCCTTACACTGCATGAGATGAACCCTTGACAAGTTGTATATTATATAGCTTTGTGCCCTTTATACTTCCCCCTACAACCCGTGTACATAAATTATTAACCCTTTTAACACACGCGTTTAATGTACATTTCTTTAACCCTATAATTATTATTATTATTACTGATGAGAATTTGTTATACGAAATCTTGCTGTGGTTCAGTGGTTGTATATTATTACGTATCTGTAAGATGTTAATTGTAAACAACGGGGCATTTTTTGTTTGTGAATCTAGAGCACGTGAATGGCCCGTAACCTAATTAATAATCGTTGACCTAAATGTTGACCTGTGACCAAGCATATAAAGGGATTCATCAATTTCCTCACGAGTGCTAAAGTTGTACATAGCAGCAATATGACACATAGACTATTATATATTAGCCAAGAAAACTTCAAGAACAGTTGTCAAGACAATTGAAGGAAACAAAACATAAAACAAACGGAACATTTACTGAAAGCGCGGATCTTGTCCTCCAGTTTGCGCATCAGATCAAGAAATGCCAGTCAATGTCGTGTGTCGGGAAAAGCAGTTCTTGCGCTGTTACTTGCGCTGTTACTTGCGCTTAAAACACCTACGTCCTCTAAGAC
>JBCAUG010229267.1:0-18812 GCA_038406175.1 Haplosyllis leylae | reverse complement strand
TGCATGTTTAAATTTAAATATCATTTGGTACCAAATATCAATACAAAATCCTTTCAAACTATGTCATAATTTACAGAGTTGATGCTCAGATGTTCAGGATATTTACAGATTTTTGGTGGAAAAATCCCACCAAAAATCCGTCCATTGACTTCAATGGGTCAGAAATTAGTGATATCTCCATTTTAGTCAGAAATTTGTGATGTTCTTGCAGGGTGATAAAAGTTACGAAAGTTAGTGAAGCAAAGGATTCCACTGAATTAGGATCCTTGAAAGGATAAAATTCATTTACATCATTTCTACGAATGACGTCATTGAAGAATGTGTCAAACATAAGAGCTAATACGGTGCACAAAATATAAAAGGAAAATGTTATTATAAAGCCATTGTCGCCACGTTCTTCTTTAATTCATTATTACAGAATTTTTCTTTCAGCAATTCGAGTCCCTTTGAATAACAATTAAGATAAAGAAGAAAGGAAACATTGATTAAGCAATAAAATCCATAAATAATAGCCTACATATTAGAAGCAAACTTTCTAGTGCCATTTACATACAATGTAGATAGGAAAATATGATACAGACAAAGTACAAGAACATTTGCAATTGTTATAATTTTCAAAAATTTAGAAGCATGAGAATTTCTGAGCTACAAGAACATTTGCAATTGTTATAATTTTCAAAAATTTAGAAGCATGAGGATTTCTGTGCAGGCTCAATGATCCAGAAACCGTTAATAAGACATTCGTTGGTTTCAGTACTTGATGACAGTTCCATAAATTCTTCTGCATGGTTTCTGCAATCTTTTCATTAGGCAAATTGATCGAAAAAATATGTAGAACACTGTTCATGAGTTAAAATTTCAAAAAATTCTGAATCAATCTCTTACAACTCACGTTCAAAGTGCACTAACGAATAAATTGCTTCTTTACATGAGGCATTTAAGGCTACAAGCATTTCTTTTTCACAAAAACTTGTCTTTTGCAGTCTAATGTACACAGTCGACTGCAACCATTGTTTGACATCAATTACTACTAATGGAGAACTAACACACTCGTTGACAAAACGCACATGCTATAACATGGTCTCTTTGGTTTGTGGTATATTCTTTGATATTCTTTGATTTCGATTCAAACTATATTGTTTTCTGGGTAATTTCCCCTTTGGGTTGTGTATCTGCATCAAATACAAAATTTGTAAAAATTATGATATGACACCTGCTGAAATTTAACATTTCAGTTTTGGACAACATAGTCTGGACCACTAAGTCTAAACAATGTAGCACTGAACGTTGACACTGAAAATTGGAAATGTTACACATTTTAATCATTATTTGAATTACATAGAACATAATTGTGGAATTGAGACGGAGATCCTGTTTCGGTTTCCACTTTGGAAATCGTTAAAATGAGAAAAAGTTCTTTTATTTTCTATTTCCTTTATGTCCAGAATTTCCTGAATGTTGCAGATGGCACTTCTCATTATTCTGTGTGACGAACATTCAAGCAAAAATATTGAGTACAAATTTATGTAGAATGAAATACGAAAGATTAACGATCGTAGCAAACTATAAACTACCACAACAATCCCCATTATTTTGTGAAAATTCTGTGAAATAAAATAATTTGAGATTTTTATCAGCATTACTTTTACAAATTTTACTGTCTCCAACTTCAAGTCGATTGTAACACTCACCTTGAAATATCGTTCACTTTCTAGTTTGCCGGACTGAACTGAACCACAATTGTAATGTATGTAATTATTGTTCCAAATATCTACAATCCGTACCGAATAACAACAAGTAGAGATTGATTAACTGATACGGCTTTTTTTTCGAAACAACCAAAGTTGGTACTTTAAATTTACATCAGAAATTATTTGATTGGCGAAATATGTACATTAGAAGTGATACAGAAAGGCCAATAATTGCAGCTGCAGGATTAGATTGTGTTTCCTTCATTTTGATGACAGCAGCGTCATATTCACGAGGAGGTGCAACATGACAATTACATTTCCTTGAATGTTCTTAATAAATTCAGTGACAAAATTATTTGTATAAAACAGAAGTATTATTCAAATCTACAATATCTTGTATAAAACATCAAGATGTTGCCAGAGTCAATAAGATACGTTCTGTTCTGTCTTGGGAAAACTCCAATGCCTCTGCTGCTGCTGTGAATTGGTCAATAGAAACGCCAACCTTATTTCTTGATCTGTATTTGTGTAATGAAGAGAGATACTTACAGTGACCATGAATGATCTGTTCATATTAAACACACCGAAGGGAGAAATTCCATCATTCGTGTTAATTTGATTCAGAAATATAATGATCTGCAATGATAATGCAATCTTGGTTTTAAACTGCCAAACTAATTTTCATAATATAGTTTTTCGTCCTCAACTTTATGTTCGCAGATCTGCCAACTCTATGTTAAGTATGTCAGATCTGCTATCATTTTCACTGATGCCAAATGTTCAGCAACTCAGTGTTAAAAAACAGAGAAAAGATCAGTGCCTCTAAAAGTTTAGAGTTTGTTAAATGTTAAGCACTTCCTAAATGTTTAACAATGATCAATGAAATCACATTTTCTAAGACCAAATGTAATTAAAGTTAATATCTGAAAGCTAACCATAACAGTACATGTTTCAGTCCAATAAAGCCATTGAGACAATCTTTCTCAGGATCATAAAACCAATTTGAGGTAAAATCTGGTGTTCTAGTTCAGATAATTATTTAAAATTAGTTCTTGAACACAGCACACCAGATTTTAGCTGAAATTAATTTGATGATACCTCCATGGACTTTATTAGACTGAAACATGTTACCATTCTTGATAGGTGGGTTTTCGAAAAAACTTTTAAGTGCAATTGGTCTGACAATCACTATCCTATAGTGGTTAATTTCAGAGACCAAAAATTTTGGTTTGACAAAATTTGTCTTAAATAACATAATATATTTATCAGAAAACACGTAGCAGATATTAAATATTTTGTTAAATTTTTAGTAGACGTTAAACTTTTAACAGAATAACGTTGAGAACGAAAACTCGATAGTTTCAATTCCGATCAGTTCTTTAACTTGGATAAAATCATTTATGGTGTGTTCACACTGGACGACGCCGAGACCGATAACGAGACCTATTAAATGTCTAAGCCAATGGCATCAGTGATGTTGCCTCGGTGCAGTGTGAACACCTTTGTACAATTCTGTGCAAGCCATTTTAATCGGTATCACTATCGGTCTCGGTCTCGGTATCGGTTTCGCTCAGTGTGAATACACCATGACTTCGCATCACTTTTTAAACTATCACAAGAAGAAGGGAGATAGTACCTGACTCAAGATTCGTTTATTCAAGGAAGTTAAATCTATTGCTTTCAAATATTTTTGGGCAATTCTTCCCTGAAATATGATTGTAGTGGTACAGCAAAGTCTTCCATACAACATCCAAAAGTCAAACAGTTTTTTTGTAATTCATGCATTATTTCATAAAGAAAGATCTTCATTGAAACACCCCATTAGCTGAGTATTCTTTTATGTAGTTTTATATCCTTTTAAACCGATCGGTTATCTTTCTAACAAGACAGACTCCCATTAACAATATCGACCAAGGACCCTCATCCTTACTATGCTAGATGAAGGGGGATAGGTGGGGGGGGGGCAAGATGTGTATCCGTACCAGGTGACCTACCCCGTATCCTGGCTAGGTCTGATCTGGTCTGGGGAGGAAGGGTGGGTACCCTGACCCCTCCCTCAGACAGAACCTGGACAGGATATACTTTACCCCTCCTCCTGCGTACAAAAGGACAGAAACACCTGAAAACATTAACTTCCTAGTAAGAGAAAAGGGGGAATTAGGCGCCAACCAATCAGTGGTCTGCCGCGCTACAATTCACTAAATCTGCAAAGGTGTGAAACGGGGGAATCAATTGGCCTGTTTGCACGGAATTTCGGTGTCCTAATTCAAAGAAAATCTCCTAATGCCTCGTACCTACGTATGTGGTGGGTAAAAATTTCATCAATACCGACAAAGAATTTGATTTCATAATGAAAAATTTATTGACCCTAGCTAGTAGCACATTTATTATTGTTATTATTCAATATCAGTTCGAAAAAAACTGTCGGTAAAACAAGAAAAGTCACATTAAATAAATTTTTTCTCACTTATCATTGACATCACCTTGATCTTAAATAACTTTGAATTAAATCTTGAGATGATTCTTACCTTTCACAAGTCTCAATGGATAACGAACGTGTGCAAGTAAAAATATACATGAATATGAAAAATATGAGTTTTAAGTGACATTGATGTCAAACATGACCTAGATAGATCTGTATGTAGAGGTACTAAAACTACTTCCCTACCCTCAGTCATTGACGGATTTTGGAGGGGGTGCGGCAGGGGATATTAGCTCGCCTCTTCTTCGTCTATTTTTTTTTCATTTCCATTCCGTTTTAGGAATTAGCCCTTAATATACAGAAGAAATGTCAGGCATTAGAACAAAGAAAAGACAGACCTACCTCATGATGTACCTTAGATGACGTTAGGCACACAACGAATAACATGATGGACAGGCCTATGCTGTAGCAGAAGAGCTGTGCAGTAAATTCTACGATAACTGTGATGTAAGCTATGGCACAAATCATCAGCAGCCACAGCGTCAAGTTGAACGAGATATATATTGAAAAGATGGAATTGAACTGGTGCACTGTATTTTGAATGTACTCATATTTGCTTCTGTATAATTCTAGACTTATTGGTGCCATTGGTGAATTGATTTCTCTGTGAATAAACTTGATTTGTTCATTGAAGTGGCTGTACTTGTTTCGTATGAGAACACACAGGTACGAATAATACATAATGAATATGCATTCTCCAGGAGACATGAAAAGAACAGCAGATACCAGAAATGAGTAAGTCACAAATGAGTTATGATCTGAAAACGGATAAAACATTTGAACAGACTTCATTCTGGCCGATTCATCAAAAAGTAAAGTTACATTAAAGCGTGTCGTATTGACGATACATGCCAAATGAACAATAAATAGCCATGAAAACGTTCGAAATGCCCGTTTCAATTCAGCTTCTGATTGACTTTTGATTTGCATAAGCAGTTTGAACCCTTTTGGGTGAAAATTGAACACCATGATAAAAATCACATTCGCCATGTAATAAATAGAATAAATAATTCCTTGAAGGTGTGTTTCAATGGACGTAGCTCCATCAATGAATACTGGAGACAAAGTTAAACAAACCAAACTTAAATTCCACATTAGCCTGATAACACAGTTGACACCAGTTAATACTTGAAGTAGTGCAGAAGCATGCGGATTTTTATACACATTAAACAAACCCGTTATGGTCAACAAAATGAACATTGGCTTCAGTGTACCATAGTAATTCCAAGTTTGATTTTTCATTTTCTTCTCTTGGTTGATATTTTTGCTTCACCCGTCCCTTACCTCCTGAGTATTATTGGTTATAACTCTCATAGGTTCAGCTTAATTAGTTCTCAATCCAGTCAAGGTCTTGATGAAATGTTCAGCAAATATGACGAATGGAGTTGTTTTGTTTGAGCTGTCACCTTTGCAGGTTTGGAACAAGGTCCCAAACAAGACTAATTTCATTTATTAATAGTTCTGTAATCAGCGATTCTTTTTTGCGCTGATGAAAGCACAGAATGGGAATACATCCAGATTAGTTGTTCTGATAAATCTCCCAAAGATTTGGCTGTGAACATTTGTGGATGGATTTGTGGAGTTTAGGGCTCTAGTACAAAGGAAGATCCCAAAGCTGATTATACACCAGAGGGAAACAGAAAAATAACGCTTTTACAATGCAGTAAATTTTCATATTGCAATACCTATTGCACGTTATCAAAACTGTACCCAAAGATAACCACAGATTTTGAAGAATTACAATTTGAAGATCTACAATACAATAAAAATGACGTTGCGTCATTGATCCAATTGCTGGCTTGTGCAAAATGACATCATGACAACATTCTCGTGTAAACAAATTCTCACCAATGACTGTATCCTAAATTAAGCCTACTTATCATAAAACTGCCAAAGCATGCTATGTGCCCTTTCCCAGAAAACTATATGCCCCCCTTTATAATCAATAAGAAACAATAACAATAATCAATAACAGAAAAACTGTTTCGAGAGGACAATTTTACTTAAGAATTTATATCACCTGAAGGGCACATACTTATCATAATCACTTAGAAATTTAAAAAACGAAGTCAGCTTCCATTTACTTCACAAAGCCAGGAAAGATATGAAAATATGACGTGAACGTGTTAAATTGCAGGAAATTTTATTGATATAGAGTTCAAATGCAGACACAGGTTACATTGGAAACTATATGATCACACTGTGGAGGGTCCGGTGCAAACTGTACGACTATCACACTGTATGTGACGATCGTTCCAAATATCTGAAAAAAAAACCAAAACCAAATTTATGTCTTTATATCTTTTTCCGAAGTCGTTCTGATGTTGCACTGAAACAGATTCAACCTAGTCTTTCCGTTTAAAAATTGTTTCCTTTAGAATTATGAGCATACCGTCAACATGAACGACGGATTGATAGTGAACGTCCCAAAAGGCGAAATACCACTATTGCTGTCCATTTGTCTGAGAAACATGATAATCTAAAATAGAAAAATAGAAATTTATCATTTTTCATGTAAAATTGTGAGGGTTTACTTTGCATTGATAATCACTGTTCTGTAATACATGCGGAATAATCGCTAACACTTTGCAATGAAACAGCTGTTCTCAAAATTTAACTAGATCTACATCACAAATATATCCTGGACAGTGCAAATGAAACCTTATGTAACCCACTGGTGCGGTCTGAGTTGCTTCAGACCAAACTTTTAGAGCGCACTAGGACACACAACCAAGTGCCCTCTCCAGGTCATGTGATCAAATTCAACCAAACACAGTCCTCCTTACAATGCCCTCTTACTTAAACAAAGATAATATTGAATTTTTAATTATTTTGGCATCTTTTCTTTGATTTCAAGCAATTTATAGGCATGTAAGAATAAGATCCATCATTTTAGTTTGTTGGATATCAGACCTCATGCCAACTGCCAGGGGACCTAGCTCTCAGACTCAGTCTGCTGGGCAGCGGGCACTTGGTCAGCTGTCCAAGCAAAAATTCCAGTGATGGATCTTTAAATCACCTGGTTCACGACAGTTTGCCTTGCGTTTGCTATTTCTACTTCGTGCAAGTACTTTTCTCCTGATTTGGTCTGAAATGAGAAAAGGTTACGAGTAAAATAGCTTGCTATAGATGAACATAACTGATTATAGGTTACAATTTGATGTGATGAAACACTGGCAGAACAACATTCAATTGATTCACCACCCAAACCATCATTTAAAAATTGCAAACATTTGTGATCATTTTAATTCTTCTAATTTCGCAAAAAATATGAAACTAGTGATGCCAGTACCTGAGCTAACTTGAGTTAGACCAAATAGGCACCAGTGATGGTGACAATAGACTCCAGATAGAAAACATTTAGAAGCTAAAAATAATGTTTATTCCTTTTAATTACAACGTATAATATCTTACTTACCTCTGAGTACAACATTGAAGACGTAAACAGAAGCATGAACAGCAGAACGTTTAATGTTACGATGTATATTACGTAAGACAAGATAAATGTTGTCATTGCTAAATAAATCAAAGCGCAGATCATCAGCATCCATATTCCCAGATTGAAACTAATGTAAAACGCAAATACAGAGTTGAGTTTATTTACAATTTTTCTTATATTGGTATATTTGGTTCTTAATAGTTCTATTGTGTTGTTTTCAATGTGTTTCTCCCTGATAGACATCTTGAGTTCCTTCGTCAAAGCTTTGTATCGCTCGTACATAAGAATGCATAGAAAATTGTAATACATTGCGCTGAAATATTCTCCAGTTGGCAAAAATAAAAGGAAAAGTGTTACAAAAACAAATGATTCCGTTGAATTGGAATCTTTGAAAGGAAAGAAAGTTGAAACAAAAGCTTTTCGTTGAATATCACTGTAAATAAATCCCGCTCGAATTACACTGATTATTATCAAACACGAGCAATGAACACAGATTAATATTCCAAATGCTTTTGTGGCCGACTTTTTGTCTGCATTACTCTGTTCCTTTATTTGCTGTAGTAGATCAACCATATGTCGTCGTACATTCACCACAAGGATGAATGTCACATTGACCAAGTTGTAGAATCCAAAAATTATGCCTTGTGCGTGAGAAACCAATTTTTCTTTTCCATAAACAAACATTGAAGATCCAAATACACCTAGCATGGTAATATTTACACCCAATCGTACGATGCAGTTAGCTACTTTTATAATCTTTAAAAGTTTCGGTGCGTGCTCATTGTGAAGGGGACTGAAGAGCCCTGTCCAAGTAAGAAATATCATCATTGGTTTCAAGTTACCATAATAATCCCAATGTGATTTTGTCATTGCCTTCGATTTTTGTCAAATCCTTGCGTCACAGAAGTTGCACTATTTCTCAAGATGCGCAGCTTTTATGGTGCAAACCATGATAGCTAGGATCAAAGGTATTCTGGGGGGAGATTTTGGAAATCGATTTGTTTCACCAAATTATCCGAATACTGAATTTATGAATTCGAATAATTATATGCAATCTGGTCTTCATTTGTCAAGCTACATTTTCAGTGCCGAAAGATTTTGCCGTTCACATCACCAGAAAAAAAAACCATTATAAGGAAGTCAGTACATGGGCTCTGATTTTTATCATCCGCGCATGCGGATAGGTAATAATTTAGTCGGTTGTGTGTGTCTATCAGTCTGTCTGTGTGTCCGTCTTTATGTGCGTCTGTCTGTTCTGGCTGTAAACTAGGAATATAAACTGCTATAGCTAGGAATTTCATTTTTTGGTATACAGATATATTTTGACCATATCTAGGTCAAGTTTGAGTATCAAGGTCAATGACAAGAGATAAATGTTCTGTCTGTTGTAAATATTTTTGTGATCTATATGCTATGCGGATGTTACGCCTTCGACTGAAAGGCATTCTTGTAGTCTATAAAATTGCACCTAATATGAAGGTAAGTTAATTTCTAAATCCCAATTTTACACTTAAATTGGAAATATTTTACAGTGAAAGCTTATGTGTCTCCATTAAAATACCAGCAGTATGGTAAAACATGCCGGATATTTAATTGCATGAGGAGGAAGATATGAGATGAAATTACCTTGAAAGCAGCTCTTTCATTATATAGATTTTAGATCACTTTCGGAAGGAATGCTTGTTGACAGTCAATTAAAGTAAAAGGGAGGGAAACCTTCTACTCTGGTAGTCCTTGTTTCCTAAAGCGTCCAATTTGCTTGCATATTTACAAAGTTAATGTTGACCTTGATCAATGCAGTCATGAAAGCTAAAGTTTGCTCGTTACCAATAATAGAGACGTGCTTATATAATACAATGGAGACCAGAAGCAACAAGAAAGACTTGCTTGGTAATGCAACCCGAACAATACGATGTTCGGGTGTACAATTCATAGTTTCGTACACAAATCCTGCTTTCTTGGAATTCGACATTTTATTAGCCTCACCAGCAACTTCTTGTATGCCGCTCTGGAACATGAAAAGATTAGAGGCTGTAGGGTTCATTGCTTTTAAGTTGGGTGGATGTGCTTCAATGCGACTTGAAAGTGATCGAACTCAAACAACAGACCGAAATTTGTGGTTGGACAAGCCGTAGATCATGCAGTTGGTACTTGAACTTAGATGAAACGACATCATTGAGAAGAGATAAGCCCAATCCGGCAAGTTTTCGTTTTTATCCAAAGTCTATGAAACACAGAATTAGTTGAATTAATTTAAGATCACGAATACTATGCTTATGTACAGAAAAATCATCTTTAGACATGCTGGATTTGGCACCAGTTGGAGAAATACGCCCATTGACGCAATGTTATTTTAGGAATCATAAAAGCTCATTATAATATTGTGAAAACAAGGCCATCTAATGTTAACTGTGGGAATGTCAATGCAATTGCAATGGAGCCCACTCATGTGTGACCAGTACAAAGGTGCCATCATCACGAATTTATGATTCTTTTCATTTCTTCTTCTGGATGCACAAAATGTAAATCTTAATGCCCTTCCTCAAAAACCCAAAATGAAGATGCGGAAAAGGAAATTGGTGTGGTAATTTCATTGTTTTTGTCCTATGAACTTACCAGGGTTACAAGCATCGGCGTCCACAATAAGATGAAAGTTGAAGATACAAGAAGCATTGTTTTCACCATTTTGAGGGAGTTGCTTTTTCCTTGGATTCGCAGGTAGCCCTTTGCCTTACTACAATCACTACTGTATTTCATAACCTGAGTAAATAATGTAAGTTTTTGTTGCCAAAGGAACATCAAAGATAATGTACGACTTATATCCGATACATCACAGAATAAGAACAAAGGTATCATTCAAATGCACACTTCCACTTGAAATATTCAAGAATTCAATGGTGAAAAACAAAGGGAAACTCAGGGTTTCAGACCACAAATGAAATGGGCAACAAGCCTGGCTATTTGGTAGGTGAGGAAAATGGGAAACCCAAACCTACCGTAAAATTATAATGTAAACACTGAAACATGTTCTGCTTAAAAACTTATTTTTTCTATTACTTGTTGAGGGACTACGTTTTTGACCGTAATTCTTTAGTTTAAAACTCAAACAATTTCTTAATTTTTCACTTTAATTTTTTTTTGATAATTTTGGGAAAGCAATATATGGTGTAGAGTTTCATTTGAATACCACCTGTGCGGATTAAACGTCTATTTGTGAGGGTCGTAAGTTAAGCGATAACGTCAGACTTACAATAATTTTTTTTTGTTAAATCAAAGAAACACCAAACGATAATCAAACAAATGAGCCCTCTATAGTTCAGCCACTCAGTCGGGATTTTGCCCTCAACCTTATTCTGGCGACATTGTGTTAAAAGTTTAAGTTCATGTTTTTATTTGATAGAAATTCCGCTTTAAAATATGGAATCTGAAGAATGAATTCCTTGGAAGTAAAAATATACCAATTTTATGTAAAATGATTTTAGTCTGCAGAAAATGAATTTAAAATATCAATTTTAACCTTTACTTTTAAGTTCTGTTAATTATTTAACACAAATTTGGCAGATCTGCCAGAATAAGGTTGAAAATGAAAACCCCCCATTCTGTTGTCCGACTTACGTGGTTCTTGCTGTGTTTCACATAGCAGAAGATTCTGGCAAATGACGCTGTCATCAAGATATACGGAACTATAATGTTCATTGCAAAGAACAGTTTTATCCAAATATTTCTGTACATGTTATCCAAAAAGCACATGTGAAACTTGGGGTCATATCTATGAATTACAAAAAGAAATTATTCAAGATTTTTGGTGGCTCGTTAGAGTCACCTAAGTGGTTGATTGACGGTTTTTGCCAAAAAAATTTTGGGCCCGTGGTGGGGACCTGTGAAGGCCTTTTGCAGCTCTGTGAATGCAGATGAGGTGGAGATTTTACTTGCAGGTGGTGGGGACAAGTCAACACTAAATGTCATAAATTAATTTTTTAACTTTATGCACCAAGAGGCAGTGGGGAACAAAAAACTAGTTCAAACTGCATGGGTGCAAGGCCTCATGTCCCAAGGTGATTGGAATTTTTCCGAAGCGATCGGGCGCGAGGCCTTGCACCCTGGAATAAATTAATGAGCCACCTGATGAAACTTTCACTACCTGATATTTTGAAAAATAACTAACTTATCTAAAAGTCATTATTATCTCGGTTTGATGCCGCAACTGTGGAAACATGAGAGACACACACTGCCCGCTACCTTGGGCAGTACCAAAGCACATTTCCTACAAGGAAATTACAGCACTCTTTGCTTTTATGTAGTTGGTGCATTTAGGTAATGTCCCCGCTGCCAACACTGGCAAAACCTTGACATTTGTGATACAATAACCTATCGAGGTAAACATTGAAACAGTTCATTGATCAAAAAAGTAGATCTAAGATAAAAAAGTGGACAAGTAATGACCATTTTTGTGAGCTCAATTCCCACTAGAGGGAACTTTATTTTTTGCTCAAACGTCTTTAAAACTGCTCAAAATCCCCAGAAATATCAAATTTGTGTTATTTGCGAAAACGTCCAAAGCACGGTAACAAGATTGCAAGACATAGGTCTGATATGAATATTGCACCATGGGACACATCTAGATCGTCTGAGCTGGTGCACCTGTTTATTATCTACTTCTAGGCGGTTCTGATGTAAGAACTGTATTTTACTTGTATTTAATCCATCCAAAGTATGTGGGAATATGACCAATCAGATTTATCGTCCATATACCAATACAGTAGAACTTGACTTTTGTTATTGAAAGTAATTTTATGTAGAACTGAAATGAAAGCATTTTAAGAATTATGATACCTGAAAAAAAAAATTCGACATGATGACGTCATAACTGATCTTTGGGAAGCCTAACCTGAAAGTGGCAGATATGAATATATCTGGCTATCGTCATGGTGGTTATTGTTTGTAGAGACGTGAGACAGGCTGTCATACACAGTGTTGCCGTTGACACGCACAACCACATATTATCCACAAAAATATTTCTTCCTACAACCATAGACAAATCCTAAATATATAATTCAATTTACACAGTAATATTGAGGAAATAAGACCAACGCGTAACTTTCAGTAGAAGAAGAACGGTCAATTTTCAAACAGGATGAGAGCTGATTTGTAACCTAAACTTACCTGTTATACTAAGAGGACTGATTACCAAAGTAACAACTAGATTTGCTAGTGCTAAGTTTACCACAAATATGTTACCACCTGCTTGTAGAGACTGAAATACCAAAATTACAAAATGACAATTCCTTTGGAGAAAAATATTTTTTCTGGTAATTGCACACCATTGTAAAGAAATGGACAAGACTCAAAACAGATTTGTACAGTTGTCTTGCCTTGAAATAAAGAACTGCTAAGACAACCATTGTGTTCCCCACCGATCCCACCAAGCTGGACAGAACAACCAAGGTAAAATAAGAAACCTTCAAACCAAGTTCAACTTCAGGCATTTCTTCAGCCCAGGATAAAACGTCCTCGGTTACATTCGTACAATTCATGTCTCCACTATAACATTTGAGTCAATGGCTGATAAATTGAAAGTGTCTCAAAAGCAATTATACTAAAATTCCAAGCATCAATTTTGAGAAAAAAAATACATGTTAAAATTCCTTTGACCGTCTTGTTCCTTCCTCACAGTTAATTTTCATCTTCTGGATGCAATGAAGTGTTTTTATTTTTAATTATTGGACGTAGTTTCATAAACTGTATTCATGTATTCCGCTCAAATCATGATGTTTTTGTAGGTATACTTAAGTCTAACAAAATGTATTTAACTTTATCTGCACTTTATTCTGTTTTACAACAGAATGGATGGTAAAATCATATCAAAAGAACATTTGGCATTTAATATCACAGGAATTATTTCCTTGAGGGTTTAAACCTTAGTCAAGATTGACCAGCTTTGTGAGTTGATGATGAATATGTGTTAAGAACCCGCGGTATTCTGTATTCAGGTGAAAAAAATACAAGCATGGCCATATTTAGCGGTATCGTGGTGAACGTAGCGGATGTAATTAGCTTATTTGCTCAGTTTCATTTATTCTTCTCTTGTGAACGACATCAGAACTAAAAGCTAACATGATGAATGGATTGTTTTCATTGTAAAGGGAAATAAAATCGACCACTAATTGCTTTATTAATATTTTTCTTTCATCTATCTTTGTGCCATATCTGCTTCAATTCAATCGGATTCATAGAAAAAGAAGTCGTATGTAACGAGCCTTGTAAATTCCTGTTTGATACGAAAAGGGTCTCGTCTGAAGATTTAAAATCGATGAAAATGATTTCCGCTGGGTTGTGTTCATGTGTGTGCGCTGACCACACTGCTTCTCGAAAAATATTTTTAAAAGAGTTATTCTGAAAAGCTAGGTACAGTGTGGTAAAAGTAAAATGGTGTTTTTGATCATAAAATGTAGTCCTCATACCTTGATGTGAGTAACTGAAAGACAAACTTACTGAAATTAATGTGAGGTTGTGCTTTTCATGGATTACAGCATGTAGTTTTTTGTTAACTGCAACTGCAATTTAAAGACCCGTTATGTCAGATATTTTACCATGGACTTGCTGTACCTTTGCAAATAAACTACCTCAAACCTAAATGTAGTAACTTTAATTAATAATACATGAGGTAGCCATGAGGCGCTCATGTGATGAAACTGTACACTGCACCACCTAAACAGATGCTTCTCTGTAAGAAACTATTTTAGCTTAGGTTAGCTTTGCTAATGTGCAGATGTTTGCTGTAAGAAATAAAATTACAAAAAGAACACAAAATGGTTGAGAGATTTCTTTATTGAACACACATATAAAAAGGATACCCAAAGAATTCGGATGTAACAGACCACAGGGACTGCATTAGAACTTCCCAGATGAAAGTAGTAAGGCTCCATCCATCCTAAGTCGTTCCTCTATGTCCCCCATTTACAGGCAGTGATTTGCTAGCCAGATGTGCTTTACCCAGGAGGGGCTAAAGCTAGGGCAATTTCAGATAATGTGTAAGCATTTTATTGCAGTCAATGAAGAATTTCCTATGTCTCATGTGACATGATATTTGTATGTGCATGGGTAATATCATATATATGTGTTTACATTAAAGCAAAAATATGTTAAGTAAATACAATGCAAATATTCTCAAATGTAATTCTGTCATCTGGGATTCCGTGATGCTTTCCTATTTGTTACCTTGATTTTACAGTTGAAATGTGTGTAGATACCTGACATTTACAGTATTTGTTCATTCATAAGTTATGATTGGTTCAGTGTCTATTATTACTTTTACTTGTCAGATACTGCAGATTATGAAGTAAATGTATGTATTTTTTTGTCAGATGTTTATTAGGTATGAAACTCTTTCATTGTCAATTTTACTTGTTTTGCTCCAACTATTCATTTAAAACTCTTTGCTCAAGCTACTGAATCTTTCTCGCATGTATTAGGTACAGAATCTTTAATTATTAGTTAATGCACCATTTGATTGTCTGATTTTTTAACTTGGATAATTCAGCTGTAATCAAATTAGCATGACTACAAAGATCTTGAAAGTATCAGACTTCCTAGCAATATCTTAATGACTCAGTTGGCAGAACAATGAATTCATAGACATGGGTTGTAAGATCAAAACCCACTGAACCTGAATTTTTGTGGCGGGGATTTCGTTTTTGGTGAGTCACATGTAAATATATCACGTGTCAGTGCCAACTTCGTCCAAATGCTAAGCAAATAATATAGAAAATCTTTACAAAATGAGTAAATTTCAATTTTACAAAAGAAATAAGAATAATTATTTCTTTGTTTTATATTAATTCAAATTTAAATAAATGATATTTTTTGAGAATAATTTCTATAAGTTTGTGAAAGTTTTTTATAACCGGTACTAATCCATAAGTTATGAGGTAAAAACTCACCTGGCTTCTCTCGGTAAAAAGATGTGACAGCGGTGTGCATAAACAGCAGCAAATAGGTATTGCTTTGCTCTGTTTGGCTGTCTGCCCGACTAAATAATGGAATTGTGTCAAACCAAGTTTTAAAGGCAACCATTTTTGAAAAGTACTGAATGGAATATTGCAGCACAATATTACCTTAATTGTGCTATTGCATTTGAGTTTGATGGTTTTCTTCCTTGAAAAGGTTCAACCGCGAAATAGTCAGAATGATACCCAGTAGTTCACAGTCGAAAGGTACGTGTCAATATTCACTAAAATGTGTGTTCGATGCTGTCTCTAAATTCACTATCAATTTTAAATGATAGTCATCCAAAATTTCCATTAATATACTTGTCGACAATTATAGATTTAAAATGTATATATCCCACACACAACTTGTCTAATTGAAACAAAAAACTTGACAGACATGTCAATATTGACAGAGTTGTGTTATTTGTGATAACATCAATGGCTAACATCAACTTCAGCAGCCAAGTAGTGACAGATATGTCTATGAACATTATGTTGGTTATTTTCAAAAAAGTGAATTGAGACTTCGTCATTTTGAAAGGTTTATAGTGACTGGTATGTGTAGTGACAAAACCAGTACTTCAGATATCAAAATCTAAATTTCTATACGTTATGCCGAGGAGAATTCCATGTCACTGACAACCGTGAACATTTTTATTCATCACGTGAAAAAGTCCTTGTTTGTTCAAAGATCTATATTCAAAAACTCAATGTGTAGAATTGTTACAAACCGGGTGGACATTGTATGGTATTTCAAAATTTCCGTCCCTAATGACTTACCATATTTATCCCCTAAACCCCTGTGATTCCATTGCAATGATCAGATCAACTTTACACCGGAAAGGTGCGACTTTTGACGTTGAAGAACTATTCACGCAGTGTTCATACACAAAGAAAAAGATATCATAGATTTATAATTGTTCTATAATTCGTCTATTTCTGCCAAATCCTTCCAGCATTGGTGAAGAAGAGCAAAATAAAAAATTACCCCTGATGGGAATTGAACTCTGGACCTCTTGATCATCATCCGGTTGGACAGGCACTACTTCACATTTTGGCTTTGATCATTTCTAGGCCATGGTGATTCAGACTGGTAGCTAAATATTAACTAAACGTAGTCAGTAGAGCATTGGCATGATGATCCAGAGTTCCTGGGTTCAATCCGCACTGGGAGCAATGGATAAATTTTTATTTTGCTTGAACATTTAACATGACAGGGTTCTGTCAGAGTTTGGCAGAAATGGAAGAATTATAGAAAAACTCAATAGTGACGCTTGCGATGATGCTTGAAATGGGTACCAGACCCGTTTCGAAGAAACAGCGCTAACGTTGAGGCTCAATATAAACACGATTGGGACCAAATCAACATTTGCGTCATTTTCCCCTCTTTAGTGAAATGTATAGATCTAATTAAAATTGCGAAATGAAACAATGACTTCTGAAAACAGCTTGAAATGTTGTGATTGTCCCGAATAATTTTCTTTTCGGGATGTAAAATTATGAATTTCTGGATGAATGCATGAAATATAATTCTCTTCACAGATTTTAATTTACCTGCAATTAGCCCATTCTTTACAGGTCGACTTACGTCCGGAATTTATGAATACGATAAAGATGAATATTTTGAAGTTCCCCTTATCAACGGTAAAGTTAAAACCAGTTAAAATTTCTAAATAATATTCAGAAAATATTTGGGCGTTTTCTTGAATTAAGTAAGAGCTTCCTGCATTACTGGATTACAACGTTGCGTAGTAACGATTCTTCCACAGTAAATGTTGCGGAATGTGAATCATTATGTTATGAATAGTTCACGAAAAATATAAGTTTTGTGAAATTTAACATTAATACGGATTTATGTAAAACTAAGCTTTTAACTATTTAATGTTTTTTTGTTTTAAAATGTTTATTGGTGTGTTAATATGGCTTATGTAACGTATTCTGCTTTGGTTATTTTTTCAATATGGTAACTTGATGATTGCGCACTTTCACTGTTCCCTTCTTTAGATTACAGATACCGAGAGGCGGAGTTACGAGGACGATTCCAGACATGCGCCACTCTGATTGTATTGTTCATCGCGTATCTCATCGTGTGTGCTCTTATTGCCATCGTGATTCAACTCATGAAAGCCTTGAACTGATATGTTATCATGGTGTTTACGATTATGAATAAGTGTAACTGTGTATTTCTTGATGATATTTTGCTAGGTAAGCATTGCATGCAATAGATCTATCATATCAAGAAATTGTATACAATTTTGAAATGCATTAAAGTCTATGAGGAGTCTCGCACCTCGGACAAGAGAAGCCTGTTAATTACTATCAAGTGCCAGGTTACATTGCGGATCAGAATTGCAAAACGTTTATTGATTCTCTACTGTTAATCAGAAAAAATAAAGTTAAACCTTTAAACAATTTAATTTGATAGATCAGACATTGAAATGATCAATGCCAATTTCAATATACGAAAATGTTTTCATGGTGCATGATACCTAACAAAGTATGTACATCTACAAAAACTTTTTTTTTGTTCCTGTGGTTGATAAACATGCACATGTGGTTATTGCTCCAAGTGACTGAATTTTTATCACAATAAATTTTCTGTCAATAAATATTTTCTCTATTTGATGATGTTGTAAATTTTCAAACTATGCCATAAATCTAAAGATGACTGTGAAACTAGTAATCAAGGATTTTTATAATCGATTTGATAAACCTGCAGGTTTTGCTTATCAGAATTTATGTGTACAACAAACTGAAGTGTATCAATGAAGCTAATCCAATAGCATGTATCAGATATATCCAGAACCTTTTTCTTGATGTTACCTTCGGGAGATAACAAAAGTACTCTCTTATTGGGACCATCTGCGATGTACAAATTCCCAATGGCATCGCAACAGACTCCGTGAGGCTCTATTTTCTTTCCTTCATATTCTCCCCTTACGGTCCACTCCGTGTTTCCGGTCAAATAATTTATGGCCTTGATGGTGTTCTCATGCCATGGTTTAACAATCAACAACTCTTTGTTCTTATTATTAAGCATTGTGTATCCAAACGGGCATTTTAGATTAGTTTCAACTATTCCTTCAAGAGCTTCAAAGGATGCTATTGGTTGACATCTAACTTTAAACTTTAACTCTTGGCGCGCCGGTTGAGACTACGGTCTCGCTCACTGTTTTTCCCGTACCACCGCATCTTATACACTTTTCTGGCCT
>JBCAUG010229156.1:0-18813 GCA_038406175.1 Haplosyllis leylae | reverse complement strand
AGAATTCCCCGGGGATAGGTCGGCTATGCAGCGGGCGGTATGCCTCTTGCGTTCACGCAGGAGGACTTTCTTGTTATTATTATTATAAAGCGAGTATATCCATCACATTGCTTATCAAAAGATCAAAGGTGCCGCCTGTTTACGCTTAGTGATAGTGATGGAGTCGTTCAGTGTGAACAAGCCTTTAAAGTCACCATTTTCTGTATTATTTAATAATGGATTGAATGCGTCAAAAAGGATGAAAGGTGCTGTTGACTGAAACGGCGACTTTAGGGCACGTGTGAACTACCATAACTATCCATTCGGTAAACCATAACCGTCCATTCGGTAAACCCTGAAAATGATTTTTTTCCGACATTTCGTAAATTTTTCCTCAAATTTCAACTTTTCCATCTGGGGATGTATGCTCAAAATCAACTTGTCCGGAAGCAAAATTTACGCAGGATCGTACGAGTGTTACCATATCCGCTGGTTTACAGATCATCGGTTTCTGCAAGCTACAACGATGGTCCGGCGTGTGAGAATTCGGAATTTAAATACAACTTCTGAATGATTGTACTTTGACTTCAGCAAGATTGACAATTTACAGATTTGGAACTCTTGTTTTTCGTGCATATAGCTCACAAGTTAAAGGCACAGAGTACCTGGACGATACCTGCAGCTGTTTGATCTACAAGCTTTGATCCTCAAATGAGGTCAGGTACATCAGTTCAGAAAGGTCAAAGATCACAGGACCCCCATGTCTGTGACCTTAGGATCTCGAGCATTATATCCCGCTGGGTTTTAATTTTCTGAGCAGAATGACCCGCTAGGTTATCACATCGGAATTCGGTTTCAATTTCCAGATCACCACACATCTCAAATTCACTATCAAAACTGTAACTGGAAGCATGACTTCTTGTGACTTCTCTCCTGGGTTTCAAAGCGAGGGTGGATACCTTCGCTTGCGTGCTTAGTCATCTGTGCGCGATTCCCAAGATTCATCTCCGAGTGCGACACCTGCTGACCTCTCAGTGTGTGAGTAAAGTCTATTTCATTGCTGTTTTCAATCTCGTTTTCGATCAACGTGACTATCCCTTAACGTCGTAACGTCCCACCTGGATTCCGTCCAGGTACGAACCTTTGATGTAACATCTCACGTGGACAGGTGGGCTCAGGTAAACACAGGTGAAGAGGTGGTTGGTTCACTTTGATATCGACAACACTATTTTTAGAAGACCCGCCCTTCCACCTGTCTGTGGAAGGATGGGTCAGTTACAGTGTGATTTCTACTGACGGTCGCAATATTGGAAGGCCAAAACCTTTGAGATCAAATTGCAAAAACACCCTACAATCATCATAGACATTTTTATCGCCTACATCCGAAGATGGTGAAGGTAATATTTTCACAGGTCTGTTAAAGGGGATGGGGTATCCCCTGGCCTCTGGTCCCAGATCCTTTCAGGGGCAGGGGGTATCTTCTAGTCTCGTCCAAAGTTCTGTCCCAGGTCAAGCCTGGGGGGGGGGGAGGGTGGATACCCAGCCAGGACAGGGGGTACTGCCCTTCCCCCCCCCCCCCCACCGCCGCGATACCACAGCGAGTGATAGCGGGCGGTAAGTCGCTCACGCAGGAGGACTTTTTTCCTTGTAGTAATTTTGTTTTATTTTATTGTGGCAGTCATTTCACTAACTTTAATTCCCTGACATTGAGTATGGGTGAATGGAAGCTATTTGTTTGCTAGGTTTGAATCCCAAATAAATTGTCAGGATTACTGTAAATGGAACTGTTCATTCAGGAAAATACACAGTGGTTTTAGTAGGGAGTCTGTACAGGCTCCTTGGTTTTAGTGATGTAATTGGCTTCAATCAATAAGCATGGCAAGGGATGACCGACGGAAATTTACATACACCAGATTTGGCGCATAGAGGAAGCACGCCATACTTGGACTTCAAAAACCAAAAATGGAATGACAGATCAGAGTAAAGCTTTGATGTGTTGGATACCTTTAATCACAATTGAAGTCATACCTTTTGATGTGTGTGCAGGTATGTGTAGTAGGTATGCCCTGTATGTGGGTACAACTTTCCTTAGGGTATGTATCTGTACGAGAAGTACTTTGTTGCCTGAGGTTGCACTAGACATGTTTACTAATTACCTCAGGTCGCCCGGACACATGAACTAATTGTCCCTCAAAAATCCGGGAAAAATTGAGGGATTAGATATTTCTTCTTGGTATAAAATTGAACGTTTCTGTTCACAATACAATACAAATGAAACGTTATAATAATATGGCGTTGTGACGTCATTTTATTCGAGATTCAAGAGACCTGTTGCCAAGACGTTGCCGATGGCATGTTTGCCTCAGGTCGCCCGGACACCATACATTGTTTACACACAGCTGACGACAGACAAATATGTTGTATCATCTGGCAGTGAAATGTGCTCTTATATTGGCGCTGTTTACATACACTACTGTGAACAGTCACTTGTCCACTAATACTGTGGTTAAAAGTTATTAATTTTCTGTTAAAATTTTGTTGTGAACAGTTTTAGCAAAAATCAAACACAGTGACACACACTCCAGGTTTAACTGGGTTGCTGGTTTAGCACCCACTAGTGACTCTGAGGATCATCACCATGTGCACACCTAAGCCTTGCGTGTGACAATTGGCATATTTAACAGAACCCCTAGATTCTATGTCGGTCAAAATGTGGTCCCTGGTCTGTGGTGTATAAGTAAATTTTGCTTCAAAACAAATTGATTTTCAGTTCACTTGTTTGGACAGACAATTTGATATTTAGAGGAGAAAAAATGGCTACTAACAGAACTGATGGGATGTATATGTGATTTGACCAGGTCGAATATCGGTTTT
Organism: Haplosyllis leylae; assembly: GCA_038406175.1. NCBI lineage: Eukaryota > Metazoa > Annelida > Polychaeta > Phyllodocida > Syllidae > Haplosyllis > Haplosyllis leylae. The sequence goes on along the minus strand of JBCAUG010229156.1, from coordinate 15,960 downwards.
TCCGTCCAGCCAGGCAAGCTGGGGTAATTTTAGTTATACACTGGAAGCTGACGGTGATGGGAGACACCTAGGATACCTTGGTTGTGTGATACTGCCTCAGTGAGAGACCTCTTGGTTCTTGTTGGTGTACCACAACAGCAAGGATACTATTACACAAACGTGCGGTATTATTATTATACCTTGTAAGGGATGTCGCCGACACTGTCCTTGTTTGGACATTATCCACCGAGTCCCATTAACAACGAGTAAAAAGATGCAAAAGAAACTGCTTGTTGTGCCCGAACTTCTTAGCGTTATGGTCAATGATGATTGTGGTCCAAAGAAATCTGCTCGTTGTAGCCGGATGCTCGTCATAACCGAACTCGTTGTAATGGTACGTTCACACTACACGGGAACGATACCGGGACAGATGCGGGGGACTAATGGGTCCTAACATATTGTACAGAAATGTTCACACTGGACTGAGACAAGGTCAGGGACTAGGACCCATTGTCTCCTATTGTGCTGATCCCGTTCGCTGTACTTGTCCCGGTCCCGGTCTCGTGCAGTGTGAATAAGCCATAAGCGGGCACGTCCGGGTCATTTATGGATGACCTTGCACGATCACTTTAGGGCTGTGTGTGTTTTAAAGGTCTTTGTAAATGTCAACATAGGAGCGGGATGTCGTGTCAGACCATTTCATGGGACACCACTTTTGTGCAGAAGTTCCGTATTCAACGAATTTGGTAATACAGGACTACAATGTAAATCTTCAACAGAAATGCCAGCTGGAATTTTAGGATTCTATTAGAAAAAGCCGAAATGGTGCTGAGCTGAATGGATTAAAACGTAGAATGGATCTGAGTTCATTTGACGGACCATTCAAAACTTTTGTACAAAATTTTATCTTCGTGTACACACGTTCTGTCAAAGTTACCGTTTTTGTACCGTTTTAAAGTAGGTTGAATGTTGTCCAAAGGTGTTGGTCAAAAGTGCTGCTCATAAGAATGGCGACGGTGACGGTACGTGCCAAGGAGTCTTAAAAGACGCTATCTTAAAACTTGGGTAAGTAGAGCAGACAAGAAATGATGATCATGACTATGACAGCGACAAAGGACAATATATGATATCTTATATTGGTGAGTGATAAGGCGATGTATCGGTTTAAATGATTATCTTATTTGTGTTTTGACCTTGTGAGGATGTTTATTGTATTAACGTATTGGATTGGATAGGATTAATTGGATTAATCTTGTTTGTGATTTAACCTTACAAGGAAAAGTATTTGGATTAATGTGATAATCTCTCATGGGCGGCCCGCCACGGTACAGGAAACACGTGACCTGTGAGGAAGATGTTTACCTTGTACACCAAACAAGGTAGATGTAGAATTAAACGTGATTTTTAACATCCATTAGAGGTAAAACGACAGCTGTGAAGTATGTCATAGCAACCTGCAGCCATGACAACGCTGACATTGGTCACAGAGTTTATGTGACATCAATTATAAATCTTATTGAATATGGCGCACGTGTACAGATATTTTTGACGTGTATTTATTTTAGTGGCTTAAATCGATTAGGATTTTTTGTTGTCTTACTGCAGGCTCCGATTTTTTTCTTTGCAATATGAGACATTGCTCATTTTTTGTGGGGTCACTGGTACCGCTGTTTCCGACTTCTGGTGATGTCTTGTTCTTCGAGATTGATTCCTCATATTTACCTCTGGTATGACGTCTGCCGACCCCTTGGTGGGTGGCAAACACAGCGTTGAAAATTAGAGTTGTGTTCCCCTCTTCCAAACACACGACCTATCAAAATGTTAGGCCGGATCAACAGGGACTGAGCTTTTTCCTCAAGGGAAAGTCGTTTGTGAACGGCGGCATCATTCAGACAAGATTTGTTATAGGTCAGTGATCGCATTGTTCTGCACCCCCTACCCCTCCCCTCCGCCCGAGTAAACTTTCGTTGATTACCTTGATTAGCAATTGTGTTGTCGAAAACAGTCGTAAACGACATAACGTCACGACATCGTAACGTCTTTGTGACGCTCGTCTGGAGCCGACGTGTTCGTGCAAACAAGTTCTTGGAGACCGATGCCAAGATACCATAGTCACACGAATCAAGAACATCCAAAGTCTGCTGTAGATAAACCAATCAATGACGGAATGGTGGTGAATTCATTATTTTCCGTAAGGGCCCGTTCACAGCAAGCGAAAGAGAGAGCGAAAGTCAAAAAACTAGCAAAAGAGATAAAAAAAATAAACGGCAAACATCAAAGAAAATTTTCGCTTTCGCTCCATCTGGACAAACCTTGAGGAAAAACATACACGTATTTTATCAGCTAATATTTGACTAATTTCGCTTCAAAATGCGAATCGCTTTCGCGTTCGCTTGGTGTGAACACAATTCAGATCTGACTGTCACCAAATAGAGAGAGGGCATGTTAATCGTTTTAAAATTCCACTGCCCTCCCAAACAGGAAAGTCCTGCGTGAACGCAAGAGGCACACCGCCTGCCATGTAGCAAGTGCTCATTCTGCTGTTATGTCTGGGGGGTTGGGGGGGTGGCTGGGACAGGCCGGGGCTACCTCTGTCCAGGGGTGCCCCCCCACCTGGGAGTGGCGTACCCCCTTCACCCCCCAGACATGGGACCAGAGACCAGGGAAAGAACCTGGGGCTGGGGTACCCCCCTCCCCCCAGAAAGGACATGGGACCAGAGACCAGGGAAAGAACCTGGGACTGGGGTACCCCCCCCCCCGGGTGTGAACTGACGAACAAACTGAAAACATAACCTCCCATCATACTTCGTATGCGGGCGGTAATTAAATCGCCTATAAACCAGCCACCAGAAATTGGTCAAAAACAATCAGATAACGAGTGATACTGAGTGAAAATAATGATTGTGGGTTTTCGGCATTATTGTAAATTATTTCTCCGTTTATCGTGTTCATCCATCCAGTAGTGCCAAGATTCCTCGCATACTGACGGTGATCTCTCAGAGAACCTGGGCTAACAATCCCACTGTACAGAACTAAGTACTACACACCTCCCAGCAAGAACAATATGTTACCATAGTTATGATGGAATTTGTTACCATGGTAATTGAGTCATTGTGCCAACAGTATTTTACTCCATTGTATTATTTCGTAGTTAAGTAGCGTGAAATTGTTCACATTTTTGTACCCTCAGAAAGAAAAAAATACCAGTAATTAGGTCACAACCTTGAACTTTACGTAATCTTGACCTTAAAGACACTGAGTAATTTGTCGGTGGATTTCAAAGAATTGTGAATCACGATGTCGACCTTCACAAGGTGTATTTCAATCGACTTTGACCACAATATTGATTGGCACATGATGCAAAGAAGTCCTGTATCTAGTAGAGCTGTCGAAAGAAATCTGGCAATCGAGCCGACTTTTTGGCACAAAGAACAAAGGACCTCAAATCGTTTTTAAACCCCTCATTGAATGTGTTTTTTTCTGACTATGCAGATGCACCTGATTCAATTATTGTTCCAGAAAGGTTCTCAGAATCATTGTTGACTCCTTTCCTCTGAGTCGGAGCGACTTTCGCAGAAATTGTGATGCGCGGATGTTGATATTGATGTTTCTGGCAGATGGTGGTCTCTCTTTCTCCGGCTTGAAATAGGGAATTTGTTCCATGTCAGGTCTTTTTATGGAATGTACATTGCCCGTGTATGGTCTACTATGGGGTTTACCTGTCTTCTACTGTGTGACCTTCCCACGAGAATCTTTCTGATTCTGGACGATTTCAAGGCCAAGGCAATGCTAGCAATTCTTGTCAAAGTCGCCTGTGACTGTGTTTACCGAAGGGACGGACATGATGCACACTGTAGAAGCATTACGGCTCGTTCCCACTGACCGACTGATTTTTGTTCCGATTCCGATTCCTATTTTCTCTCTGATAATAATATGCAGAAAGTTTCCGATTTCTTCAAATTTTGGGTAATTCTTTACTGTACAGATATATGTAATAGTTTCCAATATCGGAAAGAAATGGGTGCTGTAGCCATTCTTATTTTCATCGGAAAGAAAATCAGAATCGGATCAGTGGGAACACCTTTAGTCTGTTGCATACAAGCCATTTAATTATCAGAATCGGAAAGAAAATCGGTCGATCAGTGGGAACAGGCCGTTAGTGTAATGCAGTGTAAACTTGAAGAGTCTGTGTGTTTAGAGTAGAGACAACAGATACTTGAGATGACAGAGTACAATAGATGTGTTACCTGGGAGAATTACCTGGGAGAAGCACTGGTAGAATCTAGATGAGATTGATTCTCAGACAGACACATCCAGGTAGAATCTGGGAACAAAGTTGTGTGGTACTCAAGGTGGAACAGTAGTGTCGATGTGGTAGATGAGTAGATGTGTTCGACAAATAAGAAAGATGAAAACGGACTGTTTAATTTGCGAGAAGAATAAAACACTATTTTTCGACACAGAAATATAGAGCAATCTGAGTATTTTCGTACTTTACACTGAAAAATTTCTGTCATGCTCGTTTGGAATACTACTTTGCATGTATTAATGGCATTGAAGCGACGTCGGTTTGGCGTAAGGTTTAACTTTTGTGTGATTAACCTTAGCATGTAGATGTTCGGTTATGAGAACGTCTCAAATCGTGATGGGTTGTTGAGTGATCTATCACACAATGTAGTAAGATCAGTTGGAGACAATAGAGAGAGACCAGCCTACTTCTTGGTACTATCGCAATCCCTTTCATGGGACCCGTACACAACCATTTAAGGTCCATTTATATCTTTGTCTTCGACATGGCATAGGATTCCACACGTTCATTTCAAAGCCAGTGTATTTTCAGTTCATGTAAGGTGCCACACCTGCTGATTCCTTGACTGCAGGGATTTTCACGACGTTTCTCTTGAGTAATTACATGTTTTCTGTACCCAAAAAAATCTGCATTTGGATTTAGTATTCTGTATTTTAAAAAATGGGAGACGTTGTTCTGATCCCTTTTGTTCCAGATAAATTGTCAACTATTCGATTATTCGACTAGTTGTTCTTAACCCTATTTTTTCCCATAAATTTTTCCATGCATGGTCAGCTATTGAACTAGTAGATTGGTTCTTCTGAACCCTGTTGTTCTGGATACGTTGTCAGTTATTCGACCAGTAGACTGATCCGAACTCTGTGTAGCTTCAGCATTGTTATTGTTGATGATGCGTCAGACAGATAAAAGTCAGAGGGATGAGGAAGATAGAAGGCAGCAGGTAGCAGAACTGAACACTCATCTCCAGAACCAGTTGATTCCAGAACATTACAGCTACAGGTGTAAAGGTACCGATACTAAATACAAGGATAGTGAACAATTATATGTTGTACCATTCTTCGTTTCAAAAATAAGTATAGGTCTAAGTATACAGTGCAGCGAGTTTTAATACACTGGATCCGCAATCCGCATATGACGAACAAAAAATGTAAAGAAAACTGCTCGTTGTAACCGTTGTTTTTGATATTGTAGTCAACGAATTTTATGCAAAGGATTTTACTTATTCGGGTATTTTTATAATCGACCGTTTTGACATAACAATCTGTTTATTAATTTCTTGACATTGTAGTCAATGAATTTCAGGTAAAGGAATCTACTTTTTTTCATTGGGTGTTCGTTGTAACCGAACTCATTGTACGTGGGGTTACAATACAAATACAGTTGTAAATGTATTGTACAAGGGAATTCTCTACTGTAGTTACACAATAAATATCAACACCAAAGTAAAGAACTGATCGTCTACAGGTGCCAGGAACTGGTAATATACAAATACATCGAGTGTGAAGGTAGAAGGAGGTAGAGGAACTAGATTGTGCCAGAGGATTTCTGCAGTTGTATACTGATTTATAACTGCTTAGAATAGGTAGAACTTTTCTTACCTGGAATATTACTGTTGTGTTGTACCTGAAGTGGATATCATAGGTATTAGAGTTGATTTTATCATTTCATGAAGAGAGGAATTTTTTATTGTTAGAGGAGAATTCTTATTCCTGGACGAGAATTTTTATTCTTAGAGATATTTATTCCGATTTAGGGCATTTAAAATGATTTTCTGCCCAGGCACTTTTGTTTTGTTTCTGTTTGACGACAATTTCACTACTTCAGATCCCAACACTGAAAGCAATGTACGTTGGGTCCCACTTAGTGCAAGTAAAAAATTATAAAGATACTTTGAAATAAACTTTGTGCGTTGTGAGCAGGTGCTCGTTCTAACCGTACTCGTTACAAGCGGGACCCATTGTACAGATTTCTTGAGGACACTTGATACACGTAGTAAATTGTAGTAGGAAGTAGGTTCGACAACTGTGTGTTGTACAGCACAGTATCACATGCACGGAGACGGATACGGGTTCGGATCAGAATTATTCACACAGGGAGACAGATCCCTGTCCCTAAAAATGGCTACTGTACCCATTTTCGGGACAGAACCCCATCCCCGGACAGGGATCTGAGTCCGTCTCCGTGCATGTGAACGAGCCATTACACATTGAATACAACACAGGTTTTTTTTAACGAACTTGCTCCTGGATTAATTTGGATAAAGGATGAGAAGTTAACTTGGAAACGTTCACGTTGGAGTGGTTACTAAGATAACAACAGAAAATGGATGAAACTGAACCCGTTGTCATGGCTACATAGACAATAACGCAAGGTGCAAACATAGGTTACCTGACGACGGTCTCCATGACGACGCACCTGAGTCCCGCGCCAGTGACGTTCGTTCACACTAAGGTCACGCTGTATCGTAGTAACCTAGTGGATTTGCGCGTTAGTCGCACTGTACATTCATGTGACCGCTGCTCAGCCAATCAGGGCATGTCTCTTACCGGAAACACATGTGGCGCGGTGCATTACGGGAGGTGCACGCCAGTGACGCTGGTCTCCACGGCGAGTACACCAGCGAGATCACTCCCCGCTGCTACACCCACTACACCACCGAACACACCCAGCACTCCTCCTTCACCCAGAACCATGGTCAACGTAGTGCACATAGAAACTCAGCCACCACGTGACTCCAACACGGTTACTATAGAAACACAACCACGTGACTCCCAGACGGTCACCTTAGGAACCATGAATTCACCAATCACAGTGGGGATACCCCCGCGAGGGTTCTCACCCATCCCCATAGAAACAAGCCCCCGCAAATCGCCGTCTCCAAGCAGGACCATCACCTTTGAGACGCAAGCTGCGGGAAAACTGTCACCAAGGCAGGTTACCATAGAAACGTTCCCCGCAGCTGCCTTGTCACCAAGGAATGTTGCCATGGAGATATATCCGAGGAGAGGATCTTCGCCAATTAGGAGTCTGTCTCCCAGGAGTTTCGTCATAGAGACGTATCCACCAAACGCGACGATGCCAAAGACGTTCACGATAGAAACGCGTCCGATAGACGCTGTCTCTGCGCAACGGAACGTTACCATGACAACTAGAAATATACCAATAGAAATCCGCCCCAGTGTTCACAACAAATCTATGACGTCATCCGCCCATCCGGGAACATCCCCGCGCTACCTAGCAACCAATACAATAACCATCCCGGTTACAAAGTCGCGAGTACCCAGGGTTCCCGGCATCCCCACGGGACTGACGCCTCATCACGGAGGCGGTGCCGCGTCTCCTCCCCGGCGCCCGGCGTCACTAGATGGGCTGGTTTCCATGGTGAACGGTCACGGTAATAATTCGGACTCTGGTGTTTCCGGTTCCGCCGGAAGTGGTTCCTCCCCGGGAGGTGGTGCGGGCATCGGTAGTCGAGCAATCCCGGCGCCCGTCACATCTATCCCGAAACTGCCGGCCTCTACCAACACGACTCGGGTCTCTCACACTGTGCGGCCCCCGACCACTGTTCCTGGGCCTGGAGCCCCCGTGCGCACTACCCACTACAACCTCCACCGAGTCCCCAACTACATCCGCATCGCAGCTGCCGACATCATGCGGGCGCAGGAGGCCGCAGTGGCGGGTGGGCCGGGGTCGGGGTCTGGCTCCCCAGGGGTGGACAGCAGGACTCCCGCAGCAGGACAGGCCAGGAGTCCCGTGGAGGACGACCCCTCCAGTCCGGGGTCTCCCACCCTACACGTGCTTAGACAGGTAACGACATGTACCGATTTAAGCATGATATCTGCCTGGTTGACAACTATTGCATCCGTTGCATAGGTAACCGCATTAATAACTGCATGGACAAATGGATTTACACCTCTGATGCCTGACGCATTTCCCCTTTCAACTAAAAAATAACTTTTGCGTAATTTTACCCAGACACAGGCCACATTGCAGAAAATGTGAACAAAAACCTACAAACATTAAGAGAGATTACATAGACCCGAACCTATCCTCCAATTAGCCTGCAATATCAAGAACTAATGCCAACTAACTGCATGATTTGGCACGAGAATCAAGCCTCTAACTTTACATGAAGAAATGCCATTCTCTGTTGTTAAGCCGCTATACTAAACGCTTAAGTTAGTAGCAGCAGGTCTGTAAAGAAACGCATGCTTGCTGCCAGTCCCAATTTAACTAGAATCAAGCCACTAATTTTGAATGTGGAGAAGGGCATTTCCTTGGTGTAAAACCTGTATGGAGGCCCGAGTCTACAAGTATGTACATGGGCGCGTGATGCAAGTGCCAATTTCACACTGCTAATTAAGGAACTAATTGCATGTCCTATATTTTGCTCCATATTTCACGACGAACACGAAAGTCAAACCTCTGATGTAATGCTACTCAGCTGGCTTGGCAATTATTTTTGCCGAGTCTCTTTAATTTTTGCACATTTTTCCCTCAGCAGCATTGACGTCATTGGAACTCGCATCGCCGCAAGATTATCTGCTCATTGTCTTGTGTTTTTTATGACTTTCCATCTGCCGGATATTATTAAATCAGACAAAACACAAATGCGTGCGGGGTAAAATAGACGTTTATTTTGTGCGCTTGGAAATGTTTTTGCTGAGGCAAGCAAATTTACGGAGTTAACGAGTGATCTGTGACGCCACGTCGCTCATTGTAATGTAACGTTCCTTATTATGATCCGTTGTGACGTTACGTCTTTAATTTCCACGTTTTGATGCCGAGTAATGATTGACAACTGCCCTTGACTTCGACCGTGACCTTGACCTAAATAAACATTCCTTGGAGTATTCTGATAGCGAGTACTCAATGAGTACTCAGCTAGTACTTAGAGCAGAACTGACGTATCCCTCGACAATTCTCACAGAACGATTATCTTGTAAATTCACTCTGAACGAACACGAAGGCGACTTTGCGAACCAGTCGTGAGAAAGTTCGATAAATTTTGATGAAAGATTCACATAGGAAAGCGGCAAACGTCGACATCGGTTCATGAAGCAATGATCTCCAGGAATACGAGGCACACAGATAAAGGAATCGTGGATGATCGATGCTGGATAGAATTGATCTAATTGTGTTTAGCTGGATCTATTTGGTCAATCTCTCATAGCCTGGCACCTGTGTTGGTAGACACAACTAACCTCTTAATTCCTGTCCAACTGACCTCCAGTTCAAACAGAAACTTATCAGAGACTATCCTGCCCCTTTCTACTTATCAGAGGCAGATATGGAATATCCCACACAGGAAGGACCCTATTGTTTTGGCCAAGTCCGGAATGCAAAAAGAAGAGATCCGATTAATTATTGTTTTGATGTTTTTCACAAAAAACTCCTGAGAGCTTGCACCAGAACTTGGCCTCCGGGAACCAATGAACTCGACTGAGAGATGGTAGATAATGAAATAAGGTCCATTAGGCATAATGGAAAAACCATCCCACAGTATCCAAACCAAACTCCAGAACCTGACCCGTTTAGCCTCCAGTTCAATGATATCAAAGCCAAACTCCAGAACCTGACGTTTTCAACCTCCAGTACCCTACATAAACGTTACAGAACGAATACCTCTCCTCATAGGCCATTCATATGCAGCTTAACCTCCAGAGCAGCCAAACCCCTATGAAGAACCTTTATCAGTTGTGGTATTTTAAAGAGGCTTCCGACAATGTGTAAACCAAGTTCCAAAACCAAACTCCCCCCTGAATAGTGCTAATTGCTTCTGTTAGTTGCAATAGAAAGGCACTCAGCCTCGTCTGAGCTCCAGCCTCCAGAGCTGAATTCAGTTCCACCTCATCTCTCATCCATAAAACTCAAGTGTTAATGTCAGAAAAGTTACATCTTTCGTTTCTTTACCTGTCTAAATGTCATCAGTAGAAACCAAAACATTTTACCTTCGACACTTCCTTTTTTTTCATCTAACGCCCGCCCCCACCTCGACCAATTTTCGACAGCGAAATGTCAGGGGCACATCGTTCGGTTACATCTCCAAATGTTATCAACAGAAAGATGTATAAACAATGCGGGTAAATTGCTGGTTTTCCTCTCTAATTGTCATTCGGAGGAATGGAAATAAAACCTCCACTTTCTTCACACCGTGCAACCTTCTTCAGCAGTAAGGATACACTTAACACTGAGCGATATTTCTTTGATGTTACGCGTCAGTGTAAGAAGCGATTTGTTAGAGATGTCGCTTTCGTCCTCGCTTCATGTGAATGATGTCTAAGAGGTTGTGTGTACACTGAACGGACCGAATGTGAGTGAAATTAAGTTCATTGAACTTTACAACCACTCGGCATGAATACTCATCTTAAGCAATTTCCTTGTCGTTGAAAACGAAAGGCAAAAAATCCTTCAAAATGAAGGCGAACTAATTCTTTTCAAGACTTTTGTTCTCCACATATAATCCCATGAAGTTTCAATGGGGATTCATTATGTCCACCAGAGCAACGTAAAATGGTAGACTTAGTTGCTCTCTATGATATCGCAATGAGGTTTCAAAAGGGAGGTTGAGAGAATCTTTTGGTCCACTATAACAACGTAGAAGTGTTTGAACTAGTTCCTCCATGATCAACATGAGGGTACTAGTAACTGGGACTGTCTTTCACCTAGCCCCCCCATGATAGACCCATGAGGGTACTAGTAACTGGGACTGTCTTTCACCTGGCTCCTCCATGATAGACCTATAAGGGTACTAGTAACTGGGACTGTCTTTCACCTGGCTCCTCCATGATAGACCTATGAGGGTACTAGTAACTGGGACTGTCTTTCACCAGGCTCCTCCATGATATACCTATGAGGGTACTAGTAACTGGGACTGTCTTTCACCTGGCTCCTCCATGATAGAACTATGAGGGTACTAGTAACTGGGACTGTCTTTCACCTGGCTCCTCCATGATAGACCTATGGGAGTACTAGTAACTGGGACTGTCTTTCACCTAGCTCCTTTATAATAGACCTATGAGGGTACTAGTAACTGGGACTGTCTTACCATCCCTTAACATGAACGAACCCTTAACAAGTTCCGATCTTTTTTCGATCAAGTTATTTGTTCTCTTCTCTTAGTGCCGTAAAAGGAAATGAAAATAAAACCAGACGATTTCACGTCATTACATTGACCTTGACCTTGGTTTTATTGCCGGCAATGATCTTGAAGCAGGCGATTTGTGTAAATCTGGGGAATCTGTTGCTCATCTGGAACCCAGATGGTGGATGAACTACCTGGATCTCAATGTTCACCCATTACTACTAATGACCTTTGTAGTTATTGTTGCTAGGGAACGTTTCCAACGTCTGTTATGTGAGTCGTTGTCATTGACGACGTCCGCATTTTACCCGTCATGTGAATCAAGTTGATTGCTAAGTAACGTTGTGAGTACTGGTTTCGAGACGAATGGATGTTTGTACAGTTACTGGTCACTGTGCAGGATGGAAACAAATGTTCACGTCACATGGCTGGTTACCCAGCAACGGTAGAGTCAATATTGTTGCAGCTGCAACTGGTCATTTTTCAGGTTAAGATGATCCAGGTATTGCTACAAAAAAAGATAAACGACAACCTAGTCTTCCCAGGCTCAGGTACTCTTTGTTATGTCTGCCAACAATTCCGATGACCTCTTATTCCCATTAATTTTAGCTGAATTGCCCGTTCTGGATTAGAGACATCCAGCTATTTCAATAAAATAAAGGCTCCATTCTTCGTACTTTCGCAAAATTTCTATTCACGACCACTCTTTTTGAGAGCCACTTTGTGGAAATTTTTTTCTATTTCTATTTTAGGAATTCTATATTTTTTCTATATTAAAGTCCATTAACACATAACATTTGTGTTTTGCACTCTGTCAATGGTTTTGGAACCATTCTGCATCTGTGTAAAGCTTTGTTTACACTTAACGTGTGCGTATGCGTTAACGTTTGCATCAAGCTTTGTATTGAGTGAGTGGTGACACAAACGCACGTTGAGAATGGGTTCAAACCATTCTGTGGGTGTGTGTTTGCATCACAATTAACACAATGTTAAAGTTGACGCAAATGTTGACGTTGACGCAAACGCAGACGTTAAGTGTAAACAGACCTTAGCCATTCATACAATTATGTGAAACTTTGACGTTGATGTTGGCCCGACGTTTTACTTCAACACATTAAAGGTCTGTTCCCACCGAGCGTCACAACGTAACGTTGACGGGCGACACCTTTGATCTTTTTGACGGGCACTGTGACGGGCAGAATGGGTTGTATACCCATTTGCCCGTCAACGTAGCGTTTTTTTTTACGTTGACGGTAACGGTGACGCTTGGTGTGAACAGGCCTTTAGTGAGCTGAGTAATTCTTCTCTCACATCAGCATTGTCGTGTGGGTGCGTCGTGTGTGTGTGTGTGTGAAAACCCGGCAATCGCCACCGTTTTGTGTGATTCCCCAATACATGATGAGTGAAAGGTGACCTCCAATTACAAGGAAAGAATGAAAAATATTAGCTTGTCTGTGAATAATAACCTCTCTGGACGTTATTAAGCGGTGGTTTTTAATGGAGGGTGTTACCACTGTGTTTGTAGGTGCCTCGGGAGGATGCGGTAGCGCGGGACGTCCTGAAGACCGGCGCATCGAGGGGAGAACCTGACGGACAGGCCGACTCGTTCCTCCGCCAGAAAGAGGTGAGTCTCGCCGTACTACTTGAGTTTCGTTCAATCCAGACCACGCGAAAGCAAAATCGCTTTAAAAGGATACAAGTTGTTTGTACTGCACTCCAGGCAGAAGCAAATTCCATTTTGAAACACATTTTGGAAGCCAAATCTCTTCCACTCTTGCTCTATGTGAATAAATCCTTATGTACAAACCCTAAGATATCCATGATGGCATCCATAAGTACCGACAGTCTCTCGAGGAACAATGATTATTACCAGCAGTACGGTAAAATTTGCAATGTTCCCACTGCTTCTGAAAACCTGAATTGCATAATGGAACAAGAAAGTCCTCCTGCGTGACCGCAAGAGGCATACCGCCCGCTGATAGCAAGTACTCACTCCTCTCTACTGGCTCTGGGGAGGGGGTACCCCTGTCCCATCGGGGGGGGTACCCCAGTCCCAGCTGGAGGTACCCCATCCCAGCCAGGGGGTACCTCTGTCCCTGCTCGGGGTACCCAAGTCCCAGTGGGGGGGGGTACCCCAGTCCCAGCCAGGGGGATAGCCCAGTCCCAGCCTGGGGGGGGGTTCCCCAGTCCCAGGGAGGGGATACCCCAGCCCCAGCCCAAGGGGGTACCCCAGTCCCAGCGAGGGGAATACCCCAGTCCCAGCCCAAGGGGGGTACCCCAGTCCCAGCCAGGGGGTACCCCAGAAAGGGATTGGGACAAGAGACCAGGGAAAAGACGAGAGGCCTTTCAATGAAGAAATAGCGGGTTGTTTGTGGCAGCAATACAGCGGTAAAGCATGACAGGATCAGTAGGTCCGGCTTTTAACGAATTCGGTTACCAAGAGCACATTTCTAGAGCAAGTAATACAGGCTGAACCCCACTTACAACGAGTTGGAACAAGTTACTACGATAATCGGATTACTAACAACCAAATTTCTTTTTACTGCTGGTTATAATGAATATTAGTAAAAGTAAAAACGGGCGATTTTTTGTGAATTAAATTGCTCGTTGTGAGCGGTACCACTGTGTTTAACAGTTATATGTAAATGAAGTTTAAAGACTATTGTTTGTTTTTTTTTTTCAGGCTGAACTACGACAGAAGCGAGAGAAAGAAAAATTAGAGAAGAAAGGCGGAGGAGCAGGAGATGCAGAGAAAGTAGGAATACAGAACAGAACGAATAACATAGGAGTTATCAATGATAATGTGTTATCTAATCAGTCGAACAATCGGCTTGATAAGGGAGACTTCAAAAACACCAAGACCAAAAAGGACCCGTCTCCCATGGGAACCTCTTTCCAGGGTTTACTGCAGGACAAGTCCCTAAAAGTTCCCCAGCAACAACAACAGCAACAGCAATTCATTCATAAATCTAAGTCAGAAACAGCACAGACTGTGGAGCAAATAGACAAGCAACAACAAGCGTTGCCAGGACAACAGCAGAATAGGACTAGTAACTTTAGTGGCAATAAAAGTTTGTTACAACAGCAGCAACAACAACCAAATAAACAGTTGCCAGGCGACAAAAGACAATTGTTGCCGTCATCATTATCATCAGTAAAGGATAGGCCTGTGACAACCAATAGGAAGCTTCCAAATAAACACGTGGGTAGAGACCTAAGTAAACATATCCCCCGGTTCTATTTTCCAATGGGACAACCTCCCCAATCAGATGCTGAAAACGAAGCTATTTTACAACGAATAAAAGAAGCATTTGCTGCAGTGGAAGGAGGAAAGGCGAGCAGAGTGCAAATGGCAGACGTTGCCAAGGTAAATAAATTCACTTACCTAACAACAGCCTAGCAACAGTGTTTACAAATAATATGTAAAGTCTGTTTTTCGAAAGTGAAAAGCTAGTGAGTAACGTTTCAACGTCTGAGTCGGAAAGCTCCTCATGAAACATTTCACTGTAAACAACCCGAGGTCTGAGTCTACCTGTTTCTATTGAGTTTCACGTGTAACATTTTCGACTATTTTAATGTATCACAAATTGTAGTGTTCGAGGCGTTTGTTTTCATCTGTTTCGCTTCCACTGCCCCCAGCCCCGAAGAAAAATATACCTAGATAACTATGAGCATCGTTCTCTTAGGTAACACCAGTTAAAACGAATGGATATCAACGTTGTAGTAAGTTCGTTTCCGTGGTAACCCGTATGTTACGTGTTGTAGGCGTGTGGATTCTCGACGTTCTGGAAGGGAGCGTTCCACCACGCAGCGGCGTCCGACAAGTCTGGTCACGTGACCCTACAGAGCTTCTTGGCGTTATGGAGAAAGTGAGTACGGCCTCTTATTTACGTTCTCTCTGCAGGGCGACCATGTCTATTGGAGGACTGAAATACGCGCAGTACAGGGCGATCACCTTCATCTCTACTGGGAGGTTACCAATGCTGGCTGAAGCCTTGTTCACTCGTACCGACATCGATATTTGGCCCGTTAAAAGTTTTAACATATGTGTCAATGGTGATGGGAACTTTGATGGGCTGAATGGGTGTGGAACCGTCACCATTATCACAATGTTAAACTTTAACGGGCTGAATTAAAAACTTAACGGGATGACATTCGGTGTCGGTACGCGTGAACAAGGCTTGACCCCTTTAAGATAACGCACACTGTATATGCTGTCTAAAGTTGTTGTGAAGCATGTATCCAATTGATGTCCGATATTTTTTACAATTTCCAAGGTGTTCATCCCTTTTTTCCGTCAAAATCTAAAATAAGAAGTAGGTGGCCTTGAAAACGAGGTCATCCATTTACTTTTCCAACATAGCCTATGCATTTTCTTTCTCAGGCCACAACTTAAAGTTGGCAATTGATGTTGAGTGAATAATACCATGGAAGGTATCTTCAAATCTGGTGCTTAATCTATTAGACAATAAGTCAATAAAAGCTAGCCGATCAGAATTGCACAGCCCAGTATCCCCTGTCATCTTGTATATATTCCTAGATGCTGTACCAACTGAAGGTGCTTGACAAGTTTCAAATTGGGGTAGTC
>JBCAUG010229045.1:0-18815 GCA_038406175.1 Haplosyllis leylae | reverse complement strand
CGTTAGGCGATTTCGGTAGCTGCCCGCCTCTCCGATTGACAGGAGAGGCTCGAGTTAAGGTTGACTGCCAGCAGGCAAACCTCCTCACTCCGCTGGCACGACATATATCTATAATAACGCATAAAGTTTGTCCAATGATCATATGCTTTACTAGGCTCTGTACCATCAAATTTATCTGTAGGGAACATAGTGAACTTCTGTTGGGTCTTCTGGTTATGTTCTCTTTCTGCCTGGTTATTTTCTTGAGCTGTAACCAATCTGTCCAGAATTTCCAACATAGCTTGATCCTGGTTCTGTGGGTTATTATCTCATCTACGCCTAATTCATCTCAGGGGATTTGGCGGTCCAGGTGGTGGACCCAGTGGTGGGCCTCCAGGTGGACCTGGTGGTGGGTCTCTGGGTGGACCTGGTGGTGGGCCTCCGGGTGGACCTGGTGGTGGGCCTGGTGGACCTGGGGGTGGACCTCTGGATGGACCTGGTGGTGGGCCTCTGGGTGGACCTGGGGGTGGACCTCTGGGTGGAGGGCCACCAGGTGGAGAGCCTCTGGGTGGAGGTCCTTCTGGTGGCGGTCCAGGATATGGTGGTGGCAGTGGTCCCCATGGTCTTCCTCCTCTTCGCGGTGGATTACCACCTCCTCTGCCAGGGGGGTTACCTCCTCTACCGGGGGGGTTACCTCCTCCTCTACTGGGGGGGGCTACCTCAGCCTCTGCCTCTTATAGGCTGAGGTGCTGGAGGATTTGGTCTGGGAAGACCAGGGTGTGGAGGGGGGTTGAGACCACCTCTCCCTCCTCTGGGATTTCCCCTAGGTCTTAAGGCTGGTGCATATAATGGCTGATCCCTTTCATGACCTATGCCAGAGCCAAAATAAAACTGATGGTGCCCCTGTGGTTGTTGAATTTCATGCTGATACATGTCATATAATACCTCATCGGGGTTTTCACTCACATTATGTGTATTAAAGTACGAGTAATTGAAAGGGCTTGATGCCATGTCTTGTGACTCTGGCTGCTCAGTCTGATCAAAATCGTCTATAGCAGTTTGTGACTGTTGGTCTGGGCTAAAAGAAGAATCTGTATCAGAAGCTTCAGTATCTGTAGTATCAACTACCAAAGGAATACCACCTATAGTAAACAAATTATTTGAGGGATCTAAAATGTACTGTGAACCATGTGCTTGTTGGTTGTATGTATTATCATCTGTGTGACTCACAGAGGGGTAGTGAAAAGTTACTCTCCGAGTATTGTTACTATGTAAATCTGACAGCTGATTATTATTCAATCTGTGCTGGGTAGATGCTCCTACACTAGCCCTAGGTATTTTGCTAGGTGAGTTGGGGGCTGAGTAATATGTATCAGTGTCAGGCTCGCCTAAGCTACCTTCCTGACTATCCAAATGCGGGACAGGATTTGATGTTGTATATGGGTCAGTCCTGACTGACTTTCTCTGTGTTTGTAAAGGAGTAGCTAGATCTGAGTATGGGTCTAATTCCTCAACACTATCTTGATACAGTAATGTGTCATCGGTATCTGAGTCTGTCTCTGTGTCTGTAACCCTGGAACATTGACCTAGATTGCCAAAAGTCACTTCGTGATCAACTAAAGAATAGTAATCTCGATTAACTATCTGCAAGGCTCATTGTAAAAATGGCAAATGATCTATATTAATATACCTAGCCGCAGTGAAGAAACTATCTAATTCATCAGCATAAATGAACTTACCTACACTGAACGTGGCATAGTGCTTCAGATACTCGTTTAATTGTTGTGCTGTCTCATGAAATTGTGATATGTACTTATAATGTACCCTGGGATATGCATCCCTATCAACGGCATTGTGAACTGAAAGTGTCCTACCTGTCTGTTGAAGGTTAGTTGTTAGTTGTAATCTTCTTCCACTGGTGTAACGGTCTCAATGGGATCTTGTTGAGTATCGGTGTTGAAGTCATCAGGTAAATTCGATACTATTCTTGTTACTCTGGCTGTGGTTGTTCTATTCTGTAGGTCAGTTTTGTCTTGCTGAGTCCCTACATCTACCACATAATGTTCTCCTACTGTCACTTGAGTAGAGTATTGGGGTAAATCGGAGTTAGGGTTGGTGGTATCGCCCACCTGTCAGAGAACTAAAGTCCTATGGGCTGCACTGGTCTGCATGCAAACACCTTGGGGCATATGTGCCAAGGATGGATACAAAGAATGATGAGGTGTAGTAGCTGTAGTTCACACTGTAGTAATGCTTTGCATGGCCAAAGTTCCTGTTGGTACTGTGTTTCATGGGGTACCGTTATTTGGCTGTCCTGGTGCAGGATTGTGGTGAACTACCTGTGCATGTTGTAATGGAATCGGGGCAAGAGAAACCGTTTCGGATTGTTCAGTGGCTGCCTGGATTTGTTGAAATGTTTCTGAAGTTGTGGAAGCTGATGGAATTGCAGTAGTTGATCTCGTGGGGCATCGAACTAATCACAAACGTTACTCTTCAGAATTATTAGTAGTGTTATTATGGTTCTGATTGCTGTCTGAATTTGAATTGAAAATATTTCTAATGATGGAAAGGGGTCTCATTCTTGCTTATGGGTGGGTGGGGCAGATTGTTGTGTTGATTGCTCTGTTTCTACTGCGGTGTGTTTCACTTGTTTAGAAGATGTTGTTTGTTTTACCTTGCGGGTCTCGATCTTTCTATGACAGGATTTGCAGTGGCTCGTGATGTAGCCAAAGCCATAGCAGTGGCTTCGTTTGATCCTGGAATGGTGCCACTACGTTCTTCTTCAGTAGTGCTAATGTTTGTATACCCTGAAGTGTCTTCCTCTGATGAAGGATTGTCTGGTAATGCCGATGTTTCTTTTGAATCTGATTTTTTGTTTGGGGCAGCCATGACAAAATCTTTCCATATTTAAGCTGTAGGTTATAACAATAAAGGAAAGCTGTCTTACTAATTGTTTTCCTGGCTGTCTTGTTGGTATGAGTCGGCGACTTGCTGTTGTTGTTGAATCCTAGCTGAGGCTGTGGGATCCTGGGCTTTAAGACGTGTCCCTCAAAAACTTGTGTGGCGGGGTCAGTCAAATAGACTCTGGGTCTCTTCCCTCTTTGCTAGTCCCCTGCCAAAGGTACTTCTGTACGAAGTGCTTGGAGTGAGGGGTGCAGTCACTGGGAGTGGGCTCTCTGATGTTTTCTCTACAGATGTAGCTTCAGGATGGATGGTGGGTGACAATTGTAAGTCTTCTCCCTCCTCAGTGTCCTGGTATTTGGCGTCTTCTACATCGCTGCCTTCAGTCTGATGTTCGGGGTGTGGATCGACTGGGGGCTGAGAATGTGGTGGTGTGTCCCACCAGTCGAGATCGGGTGTTTCCTTCTGTGTCTCCCTCTTGGCTTTTCTACGGAGGTAAGCTTTTTGACTATGCATCTTATGACCATATGGCAAGTGGTCCCAGGGGCGAGCCGAAATATCTCTGCCTTGGATAAGTTGTGGCACTTCCTCATCGTCGTTTTGGTTTTCTGGTTCTATTGCATTGTAATACGGGTCTTGGTACATTGGTGCTGTACCAGTAGAAATATCGTATTGGTAATACGGATCATAATTCAAAGAACATAAAATATTGTGGTTGATTTGTTGCTGGTACTGTGTATATAAATAAAAGTTATTTTCCAAGTCCTGCAGGTGTTCCTGGCAAGAGTCTAATAGCATTGTATCCTGAATGTGTGTGTCTGTTTGGGTGTCCTCGTCGTTTGTTAAAGTGAGAACAGAAGTAAAATGTTCCGGAACTTGATTATATTGTCGATAATTAAACCAAAGTTTGTACACTATTTGAAAAAGTCCTACTACAACTAAAGTAACTAAAACTGAAAAAGGATCCATCCGATGCTGGTTCAAATTAATCGGTAAGGACCTCCATGTAAGGTGCACGTTCGGCGTACCTCTTTGCGAGAGTAAAGAGTAGTCATTGGTTTAAAGGTAGTGTGTTTATTCTACTCGGGCCCTATTAGCAGTGCACTTTATATATACGGGTATATAGTGGCCTCCTATTGGCCGGTGTATTACGGGTCTAGGTTATGGGCGGAGCCCTCCCTGTAAGTGCTTAGGCGCGTGTCGTACCCTGCAATACCTTCAAAACTCATTGATATTCAATTTCACATTTGCTAACCTCATCTGGTGCAAATAAAGAAGAAAACTGCAAATATACGGCAGTACAAAGTTGGCATTAATGCCATTATTGCCAATATTGTGCATTTGTGGAAACCTCGAATGACACAAAGCCCCTGAACTGACATCATCAATCAAGTTTCTGTGTAAATTGTGAGATCTGGAAGAACTATAAGAACTATCACATTTGTTAACATTTTCATGGTGTAAAATTTTTTGTATCTACTAATTGTTTACCAACAGAGAAAAGGTTAAACGTTTACCATTTACAAAACATTTAGGAATAAATGAAATTTGATAGATGAAAATCTGTCAGATATCTGTCACTTTCACATGATGATATTTTCCATGACAAAATGAAATCAAAGTTAGCCATCCATGATTACACATGTTTCAGTCCCATGAAACCTTGAGATAATTTTCTCAGGATCAATAGATTAATTTAAGCTAAAAACTGATGTGGTGGTTTTAGATCATGAATTAAATCTTTAACACAGGACACATACATTTAGTAGATATTAAACTGTTCTTTTTTAGTCAATTTTTGTAATTATTTAACAGTTTGCATCTATGATAATGCACACAGATCTTTCACATCTGCGAAATCAGACAATTTATGAAAAACTGAAATGTAACACAAAGGCAGGAAAACATTTCTTTAATATTATAGTTGTGCTAGTGCGCCAGTTTGATATCCGCGTTTAAAATTAGTTATTGAACACAGTACACCAGATTTTTAGCTCAAATTAATTTGATGATGATCTTGGGAAGGAAACCTCCATGGGTTCATTGGACTGAAAAAATTTTGATGGTTATGTTTCAGACAACAATTTCACTTTGTCTAAAAAGCATTTTCCTGTATTGGTTAATCTTCAGAGACCAAAAATTTTACAGATGATATTTCTTTCATATATTATTTACCAGTATAGTTGTGGCGGTTATTAAACATTTTGTGAAACCTTTAGTAGATGTTAAACGTTTAAGTTGTGGGATCTGCCACTTCTGTTAGAATTAAGTTGAGGACGAAAAAGTCGATTGGATCCTTTTCATAGGGTAACCTCTCTGTCTGAATGAAGTATGGTCATTATTCAAAAACTGTGATGTTTCACTACGGTCCAAAGTTATTTTGTGTGATATTTATGCATCAACCTTCGCTCCACATGACACATGGACTTTATTCAGCATAGCTACTTGCTCACGATTTTTTCTCAAATAAGACAATTTAATAACAGATCTTTAAGCATCTTTATAGTCATGTTCTACTGATTCCACTTGAGTCAACGAAGTCCTAAAGGTCAACTGGTCCGGTAACCATTCGATTTTTTTATCAAAAAAAGTCATGTTAGGAAAACTCAAACGTTTTTCAGCCATTCCTTGCAGTTTGTGGCAAAGTTACTTCCAGCAAAGAACTGCTCATTCTCAGATAATTACAGTTAGATTTGGTTAACACATGGAGGTTGTAACCTTGGGCACAAGACACTGAAGCCTGATTGATGGGAGTTTTATATTCCAAATTAGTTGTTCTTGTTAGTGCAATGATTTTCATGCTTCCGAAAGCGATTGAAGAGTCTCATGCTCACATCTTATTGAATACGATTTGCCGTTACAATCAAAGTGGTCAAGAATTAGGTTCTGGGTAAGAAGTAGTACGAAATTGAAATTGAAGGTAAAATGATAAGCCAACATTTTATGGTAATTGTATGAAACTTCATGGCGGGTCATTCAGTGGCATTGTAAATCATTCGTAGATGCTCACACAGATGCAGGCAGCTAAGTTGACTTGATAGTTTAATTAAAGAATGTTGCTAGGTGCTATAATGTGATGATATGATGATGCTCAGAAATCCCCAGTGATTTTAAGATAAACCAAAATGTAGTGAACCATCGCATCGTAAATTAACCTTGGCATCTGAAAGGTGAAGATTTGAAAAATTACTATAAGATACTGAATCATTTGAAATATTAATAGCTAAAGATCGAGATAGCCTCTTCATCTATCACTGCTTTTGCGTCCGCCATAATTATAAGCTTTGAGTCGTTTGAAACTGTTATGTAGCCATTCGCTGAGGAATAGTTGAATTATCCAAGTCCAAAAGGTCAAATAGTGCCTTAGAGTCAAGTTTTTGGTTTCAAACTAGATGAATGAGACAAATACATCTGATGGCTTGTGCATCGTTTGGTGGACAGTCATTTCTACTGTTAATCTACATGTATAATATACCTCAGTCAAAGATGAATTTACACTATCCAGACAGATAATTGAGCTAATCCAGGTCAAAGGCCGATGCACAGACACAAGGCATATTCGAGTTTTCCTGTTTTGAAACAGGCAATCACTTCATCAAATTAGATAGAATTTTTGTGTGCAGGTAATTTTAATGATATCCGGATTTGGATGAACATTTCATTTAAAATTGCCTTCAATATGCCAGCAACAAAATGTTACCCCAGTGAGCATTGAGCCTTGCACCTCAGCTCTGATGTTCTTGTCTCTGAGCTTTTGAGGCATGTGTTACTTTAAAACTCTTTATATGGTCATGCTCCATTGGTTCTAACTAAATGGTCTAATAGCTTATTTACACTTTGTTTAAACTCCATGGCACCGTAACTGGGACCGGGACAGGGACAGGGAATGCGACCAGCACAATAGCAGACAATGGGTCAGGTTCCTGGTTCCTGTCCTTGTCTCAGTGCAGTGTAAACAGTACAATATAGAAACCCATTGTTGTCATTCATGGTATCTTTCCCATTTCCGGTCACCGTTCCCTGCAGTGTAAGCGCGCCATAAGTCCAAGGTTTAAGTGGTGCAGGAACAAAAGCCAATTTAAAGATATTTAAAGTAACACATGTCTCAATAACTCAGAGAAGAGAGCATTGGATCAAAAATGGCTGACCAATGCCCCAGGTTCAATACTCACTGGGGAATCATTTGTTCCATAATTTCCAATTTTTTGTGTTCATGAAACCCTCGAGTGGACACCTTTACATTTGTTCAACCACTTGACATTGAAGAAGATTTTAGGAAATCAAAAAAAATATCCTTAATGAATGAAACTGCATTATTTTGGGAGACATTAGAGTTTGTAAAAGACTGACATTGAAGGCATTCGAAATATTTCCAGCAAAGCAACTTGTGGGAAATGAGTATTCAGTTACTGGTTATATATTATTCTTACAGTGACTCCAGTTACCACAAACACTCCATATCTGAAAATATATACGTCCCCAGATCCAGTGCCAAAAAGAAATGTACCTTAATATCTCTGGATTGGTATCTATTAAGTGTAGTAATTAGCATTGGATATCTACCCCGAAGTTGTAAAAGAAATGCTCTTTGTATTTTATGACCAACAAATATTTGTTGCCAGATAGGTTATGATTTGTCATGATTCAATCAATTTGCTGAATTCACTGAAATTCATTCAGAGAAAATTCTATTGTCATAGTATACTTACACATTTTCCTTTTTGATTAATATAACTTCCAAAAAGAAATACATAATTTTATGACCAAAAGTAGCATTATTTGAAAGGAATTTATTGAAATGGAGCGGTTTTTTTTAGAAGTTTATGCGATGCAAAGAGTTGTAGTATCTTAGAACAAAAGAACTTGAATAAACATCACATACTCTTCCTGATAAGCCACCTTCACCTTTCATGAGTAAAAAGATGTGACCAAGACATTCGGAACTTCTGCTAAGCCACCAAAAAATTCAATTGGTCCTGTTGTTAAAGTTCTATTCTTGATCTCAGAATCAGATATTTGTGATGGATTGACAAATTGAAAAGACAATACTGAGACGCATCTGTTAATGAAAATCGAAGGAAGATACCTCGGCCAATATTTAAATCCATCATGATGTAACCAGTCTTTTTATTTTGAGAGCATTTAAGTTTTTCCTAAAATACCAGCAAGACAAAGTTGACAGATCTGGCAATTACTTCTTATTATTTCTTTTATTTTTTGTGATAGTCACTGATAGATCTAATTTTGGCGGGATATGCTACTCAAGCTTGTAATTAGTAATATGTATTATAAGAACTAACATGTCAAGATATGTATGTACAATAAAATAAAACTTGAACTAAATACAAAAATTACCAGATTTGTATAAATACGGAAAAACACGATTGCCTAATATGTTATACCTTGGTCAAATTTCTATATTCTGTGAATGTTTTAAAATAGATGACTAATAAATTCATATAGAGTCTAAACCTTAATTGGTTTCTTCCCCAAATGACTGGTAACTATTAAAGGTTACAATTTTGTTGCAATATCACTTTCCATGTTTTCACAGGCGGAATTAGTGAAGCCAAAGTTTTGATGTTGATGATATAATATTGATCTTTTTGATAATGAACTGTCTTCATTATCAACCGTCTCTGAAATTGATGAAATTGGATAAGTATTATAACTCAGTGATGGGTGGATGTGCGATGGTGATGCATTGAATGTGGCCGGATACGTCAGGGGACCCCCGTTTTCTCGGACTGAAGTATCTTTTAGCGATAACGCTCTCCTCAAAAAACGCTTTCCTGAATTCTCTCCTTGTTTCGTGGATACAACCTCGTCCGAAAACCTTCTACGGTTTAATCTTTTCAGATATTCCAGGACAAAAGGCATGTTCTGAATTTTATGAACTCGGGATCCGAAAACATGAGTCTTTTTTCTCGGTTCGAGAAATCCTAGTTGTTTGTAAAATATTTCTGGATCAATGTTCATTGTTGAATGTCCATCATCCGGAACCAGATCTCCGACTGTTGTCATGTCATTTGAATGAGTGTAACTATCGAAGCTACCGTCACCCTCTCCTCGGGTAGATTCCTGCATCATAAACCGAACGTAATCTCTCTGTTCCTCTTCATCCCCCGGTAACTCCCCTGAGTTGACTCCATGTTCCACCAAGTCCGCACCAAGAATCTCATCGTCTAAACTTACTCGAAGTCCAAACGTCAAATCGACAATCTTGAGAAGTATGAACGACACGACAGCTGTCCATGTCACTATTGCAACGCATCCCAAAACCTGCACCCCAAGCAGGTAAAATCCGCCTCCCTGAAAATAGAAAAACCTGTTTTATGATAACTAGTGATATTTCGGTTAAAATACATAATCTGTTTTTTTACAAAACTGGCATCAAATATTATCTCTAGATTATCTGGACTAGAGATTAATATTCAATAAATCCAACTATATTATTAAAAATTAGGAGGGCCATTCGAGTTTTTCTATAATTCTGCCAAATTCTGGTAGAATCCTGCTAGAGAAGAGCAAAATAAAAAGTTACCCCAAATAGGGATTGAAGCCAGGACCTCCTGATCATCATGCTAATACTCTACTGAAGTGAGCTGTGTTTCATGCACTACTTCACATTTTGGACTTTGATCATTTCTAGAATCAAAAGCATGACTTTGTAAAAGCCATGGTCATTCAGAATGGCAACTAAATGTTGACTTAGTTCAGTCAGTAGAGCATTGGCATGATGATCAAGAGGTCCTGGGTTCAATCCCCACTGGGGGCAATTTTCTATTTTGCCCTCTCCGTCAATGCCGGCAGGATTCTGCTAGAATTTGGCAGAAATAGAGCAATTATAGAAAAGTCAATTGTATTAAAGTCTATGTGACAGGTCTATCGGGCCCTAAAACAAAGACAAGAAAGCAAATTCTTGGCATATTTTTGCTACATGTAAGACCAGTAGAACTTGAGAAAAAACACTCACGTAAAATAAACCAATATGATTGTCGTTAATCTGCAGTGCTCGTTTGTAAACACCGTGCTTGGTGAAAAGACCTGCAGCTATTAAACTCCATGCTGCACCCAGTCCATGCACTCCCACTACCCCTGAATAAGGCAAAGGCGGCATCACTCACCTAATGGAATATGTGTATCTTAGCAAAGAATTCTTTCTTTGCTGCCTGTGGAAACCACAATCTGAGCATACGTTTCCACATGAAAAATAATTGCACTGTCAAAGAAAGAGTTTTTTTAAGAATCTATAAATATTTATTACATGATTTTTTGTGTGCTTCACTCAAATCCACAAAGATATTTCTTTATTAATTCAGATCTATTTGAAGCTTAATTCTTTCGGATATTATTTAAAATTCTTCACTTCAATTGAGCTTCTGCGCAAGGTAATTATGTTCATGTGACCTTCTTTGTTCAGGTAAAGCTTTCTGAAAGAGTGTGTTATTTTTTTCCAATTGAATTATATCAAGAAAGTATCGATATCCATAACCGAGTGAAAAATGGATCAATTGGTTCTTTCAGTCTTTCTTTCAGTTATCAGTTATGTTGTATGTTGTTTTAGGTTTTAAAAGATCCAAGACATGAACAGTTAACCTTAGTGTAATTTATCAGTTGTTTGAACTAACCAACAGGATCATCAATTTTAAATCGTTTCAGTAGAAAAACGCCACCGAGTGATACAACAGCTCCTACGGCTCCAATCACGAAGCTCTCCCAAGGGCTCGCCAGCGCACAAAAAGCTGCAAATAGGTTTGAAATAAAACACGATGTATTTAATTACCACATTACGAACAGTGGAAAATAGATCAAATAAGTGCGCAAAAAACAGTTTGGCACATTCGAAGCTGATTTTCGCATTTCTATTTTCAATTCATGTCAGATGAACAAAATAATTATAAATTTTTAGCGTCTGGACATGTTGATATTGACCATTTGCTTTCTTTGTGGAGAGTGTGCAGAAAATTTCCTAAAGGTGAAATTTAGACATTTTTATTTCTTGTATTAGAAAAAGGTCTTCTTTACCTGTAATACCGACTAAACTGCCCAGTAAACTGTTCACTATGTACTCCACATCATATCTTCGGTTATTTACGAAAAAACTGCAACAAGAAAAAAAAAACAAGTGAAATGGTGAGCTGTCGGATAATCTCTAGTCAGTCACGCATTATTCTGCACTAAATATAATGTAACAAATAAGCAAGTCTAGGAACCTCAGAATAAATCCCGTGGCACCTCCAGACACTGACGCAACAAGGGTGGCAACAGCCGACCTACAAAAAAGTATTAAATCTGCACATTGAAACTGGTGATTATGTGCTTTTTGAATTCGAAAAGTAGATCTATTAATTACCATCCGCGCCTGTGGGTAAGTAGTTTCGTTCGAGTCTGTGCTTCGGTCTTTGTATTTGTTCAGGCAATAATTCTTGAACCACTAACCTAGGAACTTTTTTCAGTACACATACATTACAATATCTACACCAAGTTTTGGTGCCAAAGGTATTGGATTAAGGACAAAGTCAAAAGAATTAACTTAATTCATAATTCATTTAACTTGTACTTAACTTGTATTCCACTAAAGCCTGCTCAAAGGTCAAGATCATCTAAAGTTTAAAGTCATTTAATGTCAAGGTCATATCAATTTCAAATAATGTCCACCTATTTTAAATGCTTTGTGATCAGTTTGTTAGCGGACGGTATGCTTTCGACTGAAAAGCAGTGTTGTTTCTGCTGTGGATACAGGTGTGGACTTGTCACTGGAAGTATTGTAATGTAGACCTTCATTGAAGGTCGCATGTTAACTGCGCGACAACAAGGGTGTTTGGGACAGAAATCGCGTCAGATACATTCATCAGAAAATTATATTTGACGTCTCTTTGTCGGATTTAGGTTTTTGTTGCAATCAAAATTTGACGTTTATTAAGATAGAATTGCCTGATTTACTAACGTGACTCTGACTTTTAATGAGATTTCACGGGGAGGAAATGGTAATATTTCCTTCAGTAAACTAACACCAAAAAATACAGCTTTCGACATTTGCTTGTTGAATTGTGTAATTTCTTTTTGAAATCTTGGGATGAGTATTTTGAGTGTCTTCATTTTAAGAGAGACCGAATGCCTGCTCAAGTAAATAAGGAACTGGATAGTTGATTTCAAAATAATTAAACCTTACCTTGCGGCCAATACCCATTTGTAACCGGAGATGCCAAATGTACTACCACAGTTGAATCCTAACCATCCCCACCTGAGCAAATTGAATATAAAAGACCATCATAATTTTTGAAGAAGCTTCACAATATTTACGAAAAATGTTGTATATATGAGTCAGATTTAGAACTTTGAATTATCACAACAAATTAATTTGCAGTCAAAAAAAATAATTTTAAATATCTGACAATTTTTCAGTACGAGTCTGCGCGATCTTGACATACCAAAGCATGAATGTCCCAAGAAGGATGTTTGTTGGCGATGCCATTTTTAATCGGTTACTTTCATCCCATCTGTTGTAGCGGGGTCCAAGAACAATGGTTGCTACCAAGCCCGTTATTCCACCAACTAAATGAACTGGTCCTGCACCAGCGACATCAATCATTCCCATTTTATTCAGCCATCCATTTGATGACCAGACCCAGTGCGCAGGAAAACAATACACTATGGTATTTAGTAAGGAAAAGAAGAGGTATGCACTCAATTTAGTTCTCTCGGCCATCGACCCTGTAAGTAAAAGTAAAAATGTTCCATTTGCTTGATGAGGACCGAGAAATAAACGAGCAACGTCAAGGTGTCAAAGAATGACCCTGGAGTACCTCTTTGATTAACCTAATGCATCTTCATTACATTAAGTAAGATTTAACGGACAGAGAAGTGTTCATTACTAAAAATTAATGCACTGAGCACACAGTGCGAATGCATTGAGTTCAGTAATGAACACTTCAAGTCCATTAAATGTCTTAAATCACGGTTCAGTTCACTTCTATTATCCAATGAATTGTTTCAATTGTGGAGTTAATAACAATGATTTTTCTTGAACATTGCTCATGAGGCTTCTTTGTACTTTGGGACAATACCCTGTAGTGACAAAATTGCTAAAATGGCATTTTAAGTGCACAGGAATGAGCCACAAAGTCAGTGAGGCAAAGTGAAGACAATACCAGGGGTGTGCCTTTCACGCACTGAGCGAGCAGACCAGCTGGCCTTCCCAATCTCATTTAGCATTTAGTCAGCAAGGTGATCACACAGATTACAGGAGCAGGTTTAACCTTACGGAAAATGCCTCTAGGATTGATATTTCTTTCTGATTTTTTTGTGGATACTGTCTGGGTGTCTGCCTGTCTGCATGCAAGAGATGGACTCTGGATTGTTAATATTTCCTTGTGATTTAATAGTTTGAAAATTGCCAAAAATTGGATTTAGCAGTGGACTAACCGTCTTCTAAAACAAGGTAAAAATTACCAAAATTCATAATATAAAGTGTTCTAATCTTTGTAATTAATTCATAAATGTCTTAATTAGTTCATTTTACCCTGGAAAGTTGTGTTATACCTGTACTGAATTCTTTTTCAAATTTTATTTTTATAGGCTATTGTATTGGATTACAATGCAAAAGCCTATAAGGTCCAGCTGGTCATTTACGGTGATTAATGCACAGAGATGACAATTGATTCCACCGCAACCGTGATTTAAGGCCAATTAATTCCCTTTTAAAAGATTCAGTTGGCAGCCATTGTTGCACAGTTTTCAAAAGTTTCGTCGTTTTTGTTACACTACCCCAGTTGATTCATATTTATATCTAGACTACTTGCCTTGAAGTGTTGTAATCCAAAAAGCCAAATAATTTACATCATCCTGAATAATAAATTGTGATTTTATTCCATCGAATTTTTAGGGCAAAATGATGATGACTGATCAATCATTCCAATGCCGTATGCAATTATCAAATGTGAATAGTTTATCATAATATCTTTCAACCATATCCATATTCAAGTAAAGCATTATCTTTGGAGTTTTTTTAAAAATATTTAAAATAACGGCACATATAACTTGCACTTTCCTGGCGGTTGTCAGTGTGAATAGATACGAAACATGAGATGATGTAAAAGGGAGAAAACGCACATAAAATACTTTTATAAAATCTTTGTTAGGGTTATCAAGTGAAGAAAGTTGAATTTGCGGAACAGTGTACTGGCGTGGCGATGAAAACCTCAACATTTATGCTTAATGAAGACCGTTGCAAACCCCACCCTTAATCATTTTTACATTTCATCAGCCAGAGATACTTAGTTTTACCGTGATTCAAGCTTTTACAAACAAGTTAAAAATTCCGCCTCTAAGAAGAGTCACTTTACCAGACAAGAAAACTCACAAAATTACCAAATGAATTTCAATTCCACAAGTTCTGGGCACAGTAAGCAGAAACTTCCAGTA
Source organism: Haplosyllis leylae (assembly GCA_038406175.1). NCBI lineage: Eukaryota > Metazoa > Annelida > Polychaeta > Phyllodocida > Syllidae > Haplosyllis > Haplosyllis leylae. The sequence goes on along the minus strand of JBCAUG010229045.1, from coordinate 4,508 downwards.
CTGACTAAAACACCCTGAAGAAGCATCAAACGAATCTGACATTGCGTTTCAAAAGTTTCTGACTGGGTTTTACAGTGGTGTTCTATAAAGAAATATATTTTGTAGCATACCAAAATGAAGAAAACATCATGTTTCAACAATAATAGTGCACAATTATATTTATATTCCGTCGTGGTATCGTTTACAGACCCCCCCCCCCCCCCAATAAGTAGGCACCCTCCCTTAACTTTAGGGCCAGCGGTCCAACTCTGCTGGCTGCTGTCCTTTTCAGCTCAATGCACCATTTCCCCTTCTACCTGATCCCCTGACACAAAAGTTTTCAATTAAAGTAGATCCATGAAAAACCACTGACTAATTTTCTTGCCAATGTCACATCATTTATAATGAGTGATTTGTTTTTCAAATGTTTACAATACTATAATCTTATTTTTAACACATTTTATTTGTTAATTACAAGGTAAAATTTGATTTTTATCCGTAAAAATCATATTGAATTCATCTTATTCTTTAAATAAGTTAGTTTTGATTACATATGATCAAATATCAAACATTAAGACTTTTAAAATAATTTAGTGGCAAAAAAAATTAATATTGATACACATTGGTTCCACTCACAACACTCAGAATGGTCTAGGAGGGGAGCCTAAAAAGTGGGGTCGGTTAAAATCACTACATTGTAGGTCGGATCATTTGTACCATGGATTGGATATTGATGTTATTATTTAAACAATGCATCTTTACAGTGGTCAATTTAAGAATGCATCTGATTAATGTGATACAGGGATTGAATTTCTAATGAATTATCTTTATTTCCACTTGAAAGGTACTTTTTTGGAATTATGCCCAAAAGAAATTCATCGTCACAACGTTAAGTGTGCTGATCGGCATCAGTTTAGTACAAGACAAGAGTAAGGGAACATTAACCATTTCGTGCTCAAATCGTAGTAAGTCAGACTTTCTAACTTTGATGTCTTTAAATAGCTGGCTAGATGATTAGGTCAAATTGTGCGTATTTTTAAAGAATTCAAAGAATCAACAAAGAGTCAAAACAATGCAAAAATATTCAGTTTAAAGGTTTATTCTGTGAATTTATAATGAGTCAACATCACAACATCATTGATGTTGGCTCATTATAAATTCACAGAATAAACCTTTAAACTGGGTATTTCTTGCATTGTTTTCACTCTTTGCCAGTTCTTTGAATTTTAGCAAGTCATGTATCTTTAGATCACATTGTTGGGAATACCAACTGTGCTACTGATTAGATTGAAGGCTGAAAGCTCCTTGGCTATCATTGTGCCTTGTTAATTACCGACCGCGTACGTAGTACGGAGGGAGGTTATGTTTTCACAGGTGTGTGTCTGTTAAACAGGGGGGCGGTACTCAGTCCAGCCGGGGGGGGGGTACTCAGTCCAGCTGGGGGTGGGGGGACTCAGCCTGTACCCCCCCAGTACAAGTCAGGCTGAGTCCCCCCCAGAACTTGCTACACCGTGGTCAGTATGCCTCTTGCGTTTACGCAGGAGGACTTTCTTGTTTTAAAGAATTTCCTGTTTTGGGGTTAGAAAAGATGGCATTGTGGGTGAATGTTAGGGCTAGTCAATACCTTACACTAGCAGTGGCAACAAGAGATATCCCTAGATTAATTTCGACCCCAAGGACAGCTTAGTTTTGAGGGTTTGGCAGGACAAATAATAACCTAACCCTCATCCCCCCCCAAAAAAACTCATTGATTTTAGAGACCCTGTGTGCACGAAATGGTTAACTTCCTAAATCAGTATAACTGATGTTAATTTATCTTATGAACTTGGTTACTTTTTGTCCACGAGATGCCAGACAGAAATTCTATCAAACATTTACCGAGTAATTCTATGATTTCTACCCTAAAAACGCATGTTATCCCACACCACATGTTGAGAATGGCTCCAAAGCCTGAGTAAAGTGTGGTGATTGTGTATTTCTCTGTATTTTTCAATGTTCTATGCATGTAGCTACCTAAATAACTCGAAACTTTGATAAAGTTTTCAGATATTGCAGTGCGCAAGCTTGTGTTCCAAACATATTTGTCGAAATCTTCTTAAAAAACTTTTGTTTTGAATCATTGTTGCATAAAATGACTGATAATATCTCGTTGTTGGCCAAGCTGCTTCGGACACGGTAGCTATGTATGCGGTTTCCGTACAAGCAGGGGCGCAAAGTGGTGTGCATTGTGACATGGCCGGTGCTTTCGTTGATTCCACACAATTAGAGAATTCGATTTCCCAAGGCTGGTTAATATCTTCACAGTAGGGTACTGCGGAACTAGCCTTAAACAAAACTATGAAGCCAGTGACATAAACGCATCCACAGGCGGAGAGTATTCTTCTGGCCAGACAAAATGATACACAACCAACAGAACTGTATTTATTCGTTTTGTTTCTGTCATTGCTTTCGTCGTCTGGATTTCTTATACATGAGCTGTAAGGTTCCGGCAGCAGAAATCTCGTATTTAACGTCGTAACTTCTTCCAGGATGCAAGGCAAATCCGTTCATGGGTGACATAAACGGTGGTAAATCAGGGTCGTGGAGTTCAAGCCAAACACCTACGTAAAAGAAAAAGTGCAATGATATTCAACTCTCAGCAATAAAATGCTATGCCTCTCCAGCCTTTCATGAACATTTGGCCAAGTTTAAGTTAAAAAGTTTAGGTTAAATAATTTCACTTGAGGTCGCGTTCTTGCTTCCAAGACATTGACCTTCAGCCTTGTACAGATTGGCCAGACAAAAAGCAAACACGGGGCACTTGGTCTGTTAAGATTCAAAAATGTTTACCTCCTTCAGCAGAGTTATCATCGGAGGGGCTGTAGGACTTGAAGAATGAATGGTTGGGGGGAATATTATCCAAGTACAAAGTGATTGAAATTCCCGTGAAAATCTGTGGTTTTGAATTCAGAGAATTTTGTGACAGCTTTGGTAACTTAAGCGTGAAACAGTTTAACATGTGGGCAGTTACCAGCTGAGTTACTTTGATTTTGTCTTCGCATGGTATTAGAATTAATTCTGATATCATCCACTTGTAAACAAAACAGTCCAAGATAAAGTTTTCCTTTTGAATTGCTATACTTTGAATGTCTTCTTCACTTCCAAACTGGAACAAACTCGACGGTGTCATGTTTCCGTCAAGGAACATTAAACGTTTTCTGTAATTGGTACTATTTTGATATTTTAAAATGCTGTCAAATGTCCTTTGATAAAAATTTAGAAAATCAATTCCTGAAGATTTGTCCAAATTTGAGGCAAACGGGTTCAGGTTGCAAATACTGAAACTTGGTAACGAGGTCATTCTTTTACCTTCATCAGCAGTCAAAGAAGCCTCTCTTCGTTGACAGTGGATACAGTTTCATATAAAAGGTAATTGCGCACTAATTGCCACAGCTGATCCACACAATCTACCGTAAAACAGAATGTCGCTAGTATCCACAACACTTTCTGCCAATAAGCATCACTTTTTGCTATCCTGGGTACACCTTTTACAGAACTAAATATTATTAAGAAAAAACTTGAAGTGCTTGATTACTCTCATCATGTACCCACAGTGATAGTCGAAGGAAAATTTTTCTCTTACTTATTTAAATGTAAGCTCGATTTAAGCATTTCCCGTCATTACTGTCACAGTCTACTTTTCTGCAGATATTATGAAAAATTCTCTTTAGTAAGTCTGGAACACGATTTCTTTTTTGCAATGTATATTGTTGAACCAGAAAGTTGTGGATTTAACACTGCAAAAACCTCAAAGCGCGTAATTCAAGAAATGGGCGCATTTCTGTTCATCTAATAAACTTCATGCATTTAAACTCACTCACTTAAATCAAATAACGACAAAGATCGTGACTGATAAAACAATATTTTGTAGTAAACTAGGTTTAAGCTGTAGCAGTTCAGCAACTGTGTAATTGAAGCTGAATGACTGAAAGATTTAAACACGTCTGTTTTGTCACAAAGTAACTATTGAAAAGATGAAGTATTTTCATTTATTCTAAATCGCTCTAAAATTATGAATATGTTTTATCAAAGCCTCATGAAATAAAATATCAACGAATACAATTCTTGTGATCTGTCTTTGCTTGTTTTGCTGCTCCATGGTTACATTGTCAGAGGTAAACTACTGCAATGGAAAAAATACAGAAAAGAACAACCTGTTCAAACAAAGAATAAATAATATAATCCGGAGTATTTAATCTACTGTTTTCTTACAAACATTGGAAAAATGAGAAAAGTTACAATATTTTGTCAAGAAATGAAGGAAGTTGTGAACCACTCTTAATTAAAGTTTGTTATGAATGTGATTCAGATTCATTCCGTAAACTAGAGGGCAGTTTGGGTAGGGTGTCATCCAAAATGCCTAAAACCCAAATTCCCTGTGTCTGGTGGGAGCAGGAGGGGGTGAGGGGGTAGGGTGTCATCCAAAATGTTGATGCTGAGTCCAAAACTGGCTACAAACTAAATTCCCTATGTGTGCTGGGGGGTGGGGG
>JBCAUG010228934.1:0-18819 GCA_038406175.1 Haplosyllis leylae | reverse complement strand
AGTGCCAAGAGTTCACAGTCGTGCCTGCTTTTATATGAGGCATGACGTCATAATAGACAGGTACAAAGGAACGTTCCAGGCTCGTCAAGGCGAGAGCCTCCTATTGGCTAGGTGCGCCCTGATCATGTGAAGGCTGTGTGACATAAGGTTGGGGAAGCCTTTCATTGGTCCAGGGTGCCCTGGCAACCATGACGTCAATGACGTACCGGAGGCATCCCGTAAGGACCGCAACGTTCATACGATAGGCATTCTGGATTAGATCTAGAATGCCTTCGAGTACCTGTAAGGCCCCTGCCTGTGCAAAAGAGAGCTTGCTCTCCTTAAGGGAAGGCCTGCCACCTTCAAAGAAGGTGCTTGCTATCTGGCAATGGAGCCTCTCTAGTAGAGGCTGCCGTTCCCCCGTCCTGGCTGGCATACAAAAGAGGGGCCGCCTTTTACAGCAGCGCCACATATACTCAACTTGAATTTGCTTCTGTTTGCTTTAGTAGCCCAAGCTATGGACATGCAGTCATTGCCCCTTGATTCAGTTATAATTACAGCTTTAGTTTCTGTCTCAACACAACTTTCATCTCACCATTAGAGGTTTTCCATTTGGCAATTATCAAATTAAATGAATTAGATAAACAGGATAGTGGTTATAGATTGATTTGAACTCACAATCACATTAACTGAAAGTCTGAGATTTAGAGATCTTCAAAGTCAATTATGATCTGCTAAGGATCCAAGTCCAAAAAAGTCAAGTGGTGCATGAAATAAACTTCAGTTTAAAGATTTAATCCATTGTGAGTTAAAATCTTGCTGGTGTAAACTTTATTTTTTATTGGAACTTTTTGAAATCACTTGATGTCAACATGGCACAAAAATGTCAGATGTGTCTGTATCTTGAAAACCTTGACACTTCCTAAATTTATTCACAGGCAATGTTATTGAATGTTTTATATACTTTAAACAGGTTGTGTGATACATTGATTTATTGAAGATGATTCTACCCTGGATGTTGCTGTTTAGTCTGCTAGCTATTCATGCAGACAACTACAAACAAACACCTGTCAAAGTCTGGATTCAATCCAAACAACAAAGGATATCTGATCAAGATCCAAATTCAAAACAACTGGGCCCTAAGAATTGGGGGTCCAATGAGGCATCACTGTACACACTGCCTGGTCAAAAAACTGGTGCAGAAACCTTTCAAAAAGAGCTAACAGAGAAATTGTCAGACAAGTTCTCAGATAAAAACCCTGATGATAAGTTGAAGCCTCCCATAAAGAAAGTATCATTGCTGACCATGTTCAAAGCCTTTGTGAAGAGCATCAAGAAACAATCTCCTAGAAAACAAATGGAATTCCACACAAAAGGTAATTATCCTAACCAAGTTTGGTGAAATCTTCTTATAATTCTGTATCCCAAAAGAACCTTCTTTGAGGATATTAGTAATTACAGAATGCATAAACTGCTTAAAGTTTCTTTTCCTTCTGCATGAATGCAATCTGTGTTATTCTGCTTTCAACTTCATTTGTATCCTTTTTGCTCTACAGAGAAGAAATTCACTGTCATGAAATAATATTTGACTTTTGAATAATAATGTTGTTTTCACAATCACTGCTCCAATAGAGTTTGTAAGAATCAGAAGAGATGTCAGAAAGTCAACAATTATGCATACTGACTTGGTGTCTGTTGGTGTATCAGGTAGGATATTTGTATTGCTAACCTAAATTAAAATACAATTATTTGATTGCAGCCTTGTTACATGCATCTATTTTTTTACAGCTTTAGTTCCTTACAACAAAAATAGACACAACATAAAGAAACAAGAGTCCACAGAAATAACAACTCAAGAAGCCTCTTCTACCAAAGACAATGAAATAACAGGTAAATTTGCGAGGCAGTCTTTTTTTACCGCAGACAATAATGTGACAGGTGGCTACCTTCCATTTGTTAACTGAAAAATATGAAGTTATTCTAATTAATTAGTTTGAATTTATAGTACTATTCGCAGTTTCGACTGGAATAATGTTTACTGGAATAAATCAAGACATGAAGAATGCTCAGGCAGAAATGACCACAGATGTTGTTTCTGTACCTGATGCTTCACCCACAGGTACAAATTTGCAAGATGTAACTTTTCTCAACCGAGACACCCACGGCCTAGGGAAGATACCATTACATTAAAGAAAAAACGTCCATGTAATTTGTACCAAATTCGGAATTTAAGTATCACAAAATAAGAAAGTCGTTCTGTATAACTGCTGGTAGGTATCCCCATGGCCTGTCACTGGGGTACCCTCAGGAGAGAACCAGGTACCAGAGACCAGAGGGTACCCGTCCCTGTTAACAGACACATACTTGTAAAAACATAATCTGCCATCATTCTACGCGCGCAGTAAATATTACTTTGATTTCTCATATGTTTTATGGGATTAATATCACATCAGTGGTCTTCAACTGTTCAGAGAGATTGGGCATTTACTGGACTATTATTGTCTGGATATCAGAAAAATAGCAAAAGTGTATTTTGACCTTGCCTGTGTAAAAATGTTCAGCCTAGCCAGGCACTACAATGTTTACATTTTGAAAAACATACTTTGTACATAAATACCATGTACTTATACAAAGCTAATTTACCTTTGTTCATAAATTCTATCCTTTCAAGATTTTTGATACTTTTATAATGAAAAAAAATGACTTTTGGTATTTGTACAAAATTATTGATTAAAAAGGGAATATATGTGAAGAAAAGAAGGTTTAGACTAATTCATTTCAAAAAATTGAACAGATTTGAACTCTAAACTCGAAACATAACTCTGAACTCTAGACTCTGAAGTTTTGCTTGGGTACAAATAGTCATGACGTGCTTTGTCTGAAGGGCATATTTTTGTTCAGTTTATATTTATAACGTGTATCTCAAAATTGACGATAGATCTAGTAAAAAATTCATCAGTAATAGTAGGGGTTCAGGACTTCTTGGTTTGTGTTTAATGTGTTAAATTTTGGGACAAAGATGACAATTTTATCAGATATAATATTAAGATAAAATCTAAATCATGTTACACAGAAGTGCCACATAGTTCTATTTGTAAACACATTTACAATTATTTAGAAAAGCCAAACATCTGGTATGTGTCAGATGAAGGTTCAGACTACAATGATTGCCTCACAGAATCTACACAATGTCTGAACCTACAAGTTATTCTGGATAGAGCAATGGATGGTGCTGACATCTTTGTGACATCTGATACACTATCACTGGATGGAAATTATGGGAAAATGCCACTACATAATTACATGGTAGATTGTTGTGAAGTTAACTCTAGTCTATCTTACAATATCAGGAGAATCAATGGTGGAAAATTCAATGTGTTATGTTCAGGTTTGTACTTCTTACTTTAATTAATAATCATATAAGTACATTTAAAAATTAAGAAGTGAAAAATTTCACATTAGTGACTCATTGCCTGTGCATCAGGGAAAACTTGGGAAACAAATTTAGAACTAGATCTAAATCTAAACTTGGAAGAAATTTAGACTTGATCTAGATTAAATTAGATCTAAATCTAGTTCTGTATTCAGAGCAAATTTAAATCTAGATCTAATATTTTTCTGAGTATAGATCTGGATCTAAACACAGATTGTGCTCATTTCTAAACTCAAAAAAGTCAACTGAGATCTAAAATTGGAAAAAAATTCTGAAAAGAATTTAGATCTAGATCTAAATCTAAACTATAAAAAAATCAAATCTAGATCTAGATCTAAACTTGGAGAAATTTTAGATCTGACCCTAGATCAAACTGAGAAAAAAAATTTATCTAGATTTTGATCTAAACTCAGAAGACATTCAGAAAACTCAAAAAAATAGATTCAGATCAATCTAAATGGCTGTCAAAAGTCCCTCCACCCAAACTGACATTTTTAATTTTTCGAGTTTTCTGATTTTCATTTCATTATTATTTTCCAAGAGTTCAATCTCATTTCACATGCAATCACCAACAAGCTAACTGAAATGTCCTATATCTTTTTTCATATAAGCCAATTCTCTATTCAACTTGTCCACTAATTTTACATTACAAACAGTGTCAAATGACATACTGAGAAGTTATCTGGTACAATTGAGATTTTCTGTTTTAGAATTATATCACAGATTTGTTAAATTTGCAATTGCTTTTTCTACCAGTATTTCAAAAAAGAAAACAAGTGATTAATAATGTGTATTGCAATAATTGCACAGGTATTTATTTTAAATAAAATACAGGTGGTTATACCTGTAGTCAATCAAAGAAATTACCAGTATTTCCTCGTTTTCTGCACAACTTTAACAGATCAGAGACGGAAAAATATTTATTTGCAAACATAAATAGTCTTTTTGTTATTTTCAAAACATTACGTTCCACTCCTTGTGGGGACGGTAATAATTATCTATTTTTACTTCAGAGTATCGTAATATACACTGGGTTATCTCTGACGAACGTTCTGCATCAGAAGGCATCGCATCAGTCCACATCAAGGGAGCTGTGTTCATGCAGAATATTTTTTTGACCTCATATGGAGTTGTATCCTTTGAGCATTGTACATTTACTCTGGCTGTAGAAATGTACTTTTACAGAAGTCAGTTTGAGGAAGAACCAGATATAGAAAAGATAAAACTGTTCCGTCACAATAGTACAGGTCTGGAGATCGTCATAGATATGTGTGAGTTAACTAGTCTCAGATTTCATTTCTTCAATATAATTAGGCAACTGTTTGTATTGCAGACCAATGTTACTGATCGCCTCTTAGTAATAATTGGAAAAAGATTAACAAATGACGGTTTTACATTCATCAATACAGTAGTTGAAAATAGCCAAATATGGCGCTGGGAGTCATATATGAGTCGAGACACATCTATTTGCTTCTTGAAATTCCACAACACTGATATAATTAAGTGGGTTCGCAGTAATGGAGGCTTAGGGTATTTACACTTTGATAACTGCACTTTTAGTAGTTCCAGTGACAGAACCATTGAGGGGGAATCAGTACTTCGGGTCTGGATCATCAACTGCAAGTTTACACTAGCTATGAGTACTGGATGTTTTAATAGTCAGGGCTGTGTTATTTATGCAAAGGGGTTTGAAGAGTATCACTATCTAAGTGACACACTATTTACCACCTGTGAACTTGGTCATAGTGACTTTGAGAGTTGTAGTAAACTTTACATTGATAACTCAGTGTTTGTAGGAAGTTTGGGTGATAATGGAGGGATTATTCAATGTCATGACATGAATTTTGAACTGGTTAACTGTTACCTCAGTTTAACAGAAAACCACAAGATATCAGCTGATGGAGGCTTCATATACTATCATTCTATTGGGGGTACATTTACAGCTACCAACACAACATTTGATGCATCAGCAGTTCAATCTAATACCTTTATTTCCATAATAGAATTACGATCTGATAAGAAAATATTAAGAAACACACAAATTATGTGTCCCAACTCCTTAGGTATTTCAGAAAATACACAAGAATTAAATGATGTTACAATTCTACATCATTATAGTTGTCAAAATCCCTGTACAAGTGATGAGTATACACACCATGCAGGTAGTACAATACTGAGTGGCAACAGCCATGCTTTGTATGGTATTTTTAATTTAACTTCCAGTGCAAATAATCCAAATTGTTCCTCTTGTCCGATTGGTGCAAACTGTACCAATCACATCAAAGCACTTCCCAACTACTGGGGATACAAGGATAAATATGATATAGTGAGCATGATCAGGTGTCCCTATGGTTACTGTTGCCAAGATAAAGACACATGTAAAGAAATTGATTCCTGCAATGCAAACAGAACTGGACTTCTCTGTGGCAGGTGTAAGGCAAATTGGACTGAGCCTCTGTTTTCTGCTAAATGTCTTCTGGTTGATTACTGTCCAGCTACTCTGATCTTAGTATTTTACATAATAGGTGTCATAGCATATGGATTAGGATTGATGGCAATTAGCTATATCAAAGATGTAGGTCCAGCATTAGTCAAAAATATATTGAAAGCAGTAACTAAAACAGTTCTCTGTAGGAAAGGTAAAACACTCAAAGATCAAAATAAACTAAGAGATTCTGAATTATCAAGGACAGAAAGTAAGATTGAAGTTGAAATAGAAAAAGAAAAACAGCTAAATAAAGCAAAAGATAAAGATAAGGAAGATGATTTTATGAAATACGTACAGATTCTCTTCTATTATGTACAGGATGCCTCACTATTTAAAATTCAATTACCAAGTGTTGCCCAACAGAAGGACAGTTTTGTGGAATATATCCTTCAGTTTTCTCCAGAGGCTTTTGTTACTTTGTACTTCAAAGCTTCTGATCTGTGTTTCACCATGGAAACAACTGCTGTAACAAAGATTTGGTTTTCTTCATTGTTTGGACCTTGTGTTATGGTCTTTATTTTGATTCTTTATCTTTGTCAAACATGTATTTCCCAAGCCTTTCACAAATCTTGGAAGATGTTTAGACCAAGACTTGTTGAGACATTTCTCTTGGTTGTACTATTCTCCTTTCAAAAATTGGTTATTGGAGCATTCACCCTTGTTCAATGTGTTGACATAGGAACAAAATCCATTCTCTATGTTCAGGGAGATATTGAATGTTACACATGGTGGCAAAGAACAATTGAGGCTTACATCATACTGAACATCATCCCTTCATTCTTACTCTTGTCCCATGTTCCTTTCTATGTTCAGGAAAGGAGAATGTCAGTTAAAATGTTTATTGTTGGTTGTTTGTTGCCAATTCCCATTCTTGCAAGCCACCACTTTAACAGATGTAGGAAAAGTATTAAAGAAAAATCATCAGATAATCTTACTGTGGTATCCAAACAAATTGAAAAAAATTCATCAGATAATGTGACTGTTGTGTCTGAGCAAATTGCAATTGAAAGAGATCTTAAACCTAATGAAGACTGGAGCAAAAGGGTAGATGAGTTTTTCTTGAGAATGATAAAAGATCCTGAATGTGTAGATAGTGAAGGTAGCTGTAATGTATCTGTAGATACACTTGGACAATGGTATGGTAGTTCAGAATCAGACACAGATATTGGTAGTGAATACTCTACTGACTTAATCAAATTGAAAGAAAAGGACTCAGAAAAGGGCTCAGATCAGGTCATAGTTTCAAGCCATGGAAAACCTAGTTCCAAAGTGAAGGATGAGAAAGTGAAGGCTAAGAACAAGTTCAATGATAGCAGAGAGGCAATCATACATACACTATTGAAAGACTACAGGCCTCTTATTATATTGGGTGTACAATTCACTTGGCTTGCTATTCACAAGATATACAGAGTAGGGTTAGTGGCTTGTAGCACTTACATCTCAGATCCCTGGACTAGGTTATGTGTAATGACTATTGTACTGTTGGTTATGTCAGTAGCTACAGTCTTTGCTAAACCATACAAAAACATAACAACCAATAAGATAGCTGTTCTGTCCTATGTCTGTAATATCTGTATTGCAATAGTCAATGTATGGAAGACAGGCCTGGTCACATATGGTTGTACAACAAATTGTAAATCCCACAGAGAAATGGCATTGTGGTACATGGATAAGATAGAGGATGTACTTTTGTCTTATCTTCCTGCTGTTGTATTTCCTGCTGCATTGTTTGCTATGGCTGCTCAAAAGTGCAAAAGAAAGAAAAAAGAGGAATAAGGATCATGATGCAAATATGTGGACATGAAATTGTCAATTGTATGCAATAGACTGCTAATATTTGACTGTAAAATCTGTGTATCTTTTAACTTTTAATATCAATCTATTGCATCAATTTATATTTATTTAACGTTTGATGGACTTTCTTCAATATTTATTATAAATTTAATCCTGAATTGGTTCTAAAGGAAAAAGTTTAAATGTCAGATACAAGTTTTATGCAATATACAATGCTTTCTGGATATTTTAAAGGGAGTAAAAATTTTAAAACAGAGAAAGTGGTAAAACATTTTGTTACATTGTGAATATTATAAGTTACCTCACAAGTTTTGGTGTGCATCAATGCTACCAACCCAAGATAATAATTGAAAAAAATTACACCCTGAGTATGTAGCATAACGGAGGTAATTTTTTAAAGTTATCACTCAGGGTTGGTAGCATTGACACCCACAATATAAAGAGTTTAGGTAATGATTTTATCCTATGAGGTAGTGAGTTAAAATTGATACCCCCACTCTGGAACCAAGGTTATCAATTTTAGCTACCCAAAAGTAATAGAAAAATTGTATGGAGCCACTGCCACCATAACTGTTGCATTTCAGCTGTATCTGTAACAGATTTAACAACTAATTACAATAATCATAATTATAAAGGTAGACAAAAATATTGTACATAAATATGTTGTTCAGTGAAACTAATGACATGCAGTATTGTTTGTAATGCAAGTATAAGAATGTAAAGATCAAGCTGCAAATACCAAAGTGGAAATCAAACTTGTCAATTGCTGGTAATGTACTGCTAAATGTTTGATAAACTGTGTGTATGTTTTGTTACTTTCATGGTCAACCTATTGTATTGATTTGTGTATTTCATTCATTTTTGATTGCCTTGCTTCAATATCTATTATGTACTTGTTCTTAGGGACAAAAAAGGGTTAAAACTTTTTAGGGGGTAATAACTTTAAAACAGTAAAGGAGGTAGAACATTTTGTTACACTGTGATAATAACTTGTATTTTAGCTTTATAAAAATGAAGAGCATACATTGAGCTGCAAATATATTAGAATTGGGCAGATCAAACCGTAATATACTACTAGTATTTGATAAAACTATGTGTATATCTGTGAGCTTTTATGGTCAATCCATTGTATCAATTTATGTATTTCTTTATTTTTGATGGGATTTCTTCAACATTTGTAATGTATTTTTTTCAAAGCAATTAATTGGTGTAAAATTTCAGATACAATTTTATGCTGTGTACATTATTTTAATAGATGCTTTTAAGGGATTAAAAAATTCACAACAGTAAAGGTGGTGCAAGATTGTGTTACATTATGAGGATAATTAATAACTGTTGTGTTTCAGCTGTGTCTGTAACAGGTTTAACAACTTATTACAATCTAAATTGTGAAATACCTATTGTATATACATAAAATATGTTATGTGTAAACATTTTGACTGCAATTATTTGTGTTTTAATTGTATTCTAAGAGCCTCTGCCTGCACTTATGAACCTTTGAATACAGCCAACCCTTAATTTAACTCTGTGCATGAAACTTGTCAAATTGTTTTTATTTTTCAAGCAGGCAAAAATTACTGGGCTTCCACCTTTAATGGCCCCTGACCGGATTAAATGTAACACACCACAAGTATTTACTCCAGTACTGTTTCTTAATATATATTATTAGATGATATCACTTAACATTAAATGTTTAGTGGCAGTCAAAACCTAGGGCTTTTACTCTTGTTTGAATTCTCTCATAGGAATGAACCCTGTTGTGAAGATGAAGGTTGACAGTATCCATCTTATTCAAACAGAAGCTCAAACACAAATGTAAACATGTTTTACTCTTGATTTTTTTATTATGTGGCTAAACTTAATCTTCGATTTTTAATTGAATGCTCACCAGCATTGTGTAACACCACATTTGAGCTATCCAGAGAAAGAGATGGATAGACTGACAGATAGTTGGGCAGTTGCTTAGTTAGGAAGATAGTTAGCTAGATAGACAAAGAGTGTGAGTTGCTAAGAATATTCTGAAGCACATTTTGGTTTTAAAATTCTTTTTATGGAAAAAGACAGTTGCATATCATCTCCTAAATTGTATTTTGGTTAAAAGAAATTTTGAATTGTGATATTTTTTGTTCTGGTGATTTTTCTTTAAAATAATTTTGGTCACAAAATGTATTAAGCTCTGTCTAGTGTTAGCTCAGTTTTAGGGGGGGGGTGGTTCTGCGGTAAAAATGCAAAGTTACTCAGAATAATCCGAAACACATTTCCGTTTCGGAATTTTTTAAATCCGATGACATTTTTAAAACTTATTAGTGGCCACAAAGTAAGCATACGAATGCAAAAACGCTAAGTTACTCTGCTTTTTGAGGTGACGCAACTAAAAATTGTGAACAAAACCATTTAGGTTCCTCAGAAGTCAACACCAGTTAAAAAGAAATTTAAACTACAGAGACCAAAGATATTGAGAACAATTGGTTGACTTGTGTTTGCTAAAGTCTAACATCCATAAATCATACAAAAATTTAACATGTTTTTAGTGCTTAGATTTAGTGATAATATATAAAAAGATGATATTTGTTGATTATTTTTATTATTATTATTGTTGTACAAAACAATTGAGAATTTGATGTTTCAACTACAGTGTGTTTATCTCATCAGTTTAGTAAACAACAAAAACAAATAAATGTCTAGTAATGAGTCCTTTGGTGGGTAATAATTACAGCTTTGAAACTGGAGCTTTGAACTTAGATATCTGTCTTGTTATTTTGTTGCTGTAAATGGGTTTGTTATATTATTTCACGGTATTGTTCCCAACATATTTCTTGAAACACATGAAAATTTTAAAACAGTAAAAATAAATCTGTAATGTTACCGATCAATGTCAGTTATTCGTTATTCTATAATAATTTTTGAAATTTTGTAATTAATTTCTTGTACAGAATGATTGCCAAAAATAACTGATATTTTAATTTTTGACAACTGAACTGAAATTTGAGAAAGATTTTGTTTTGCTCTGCATGTAAACCTTGAGACAGGATGATGCTGCCATCTCTTGAATCATTCTTGTCTGCCAAAGTTGGGTTCATTTATAATGTGCTCACTAATAGCATCATATGTAAATTACAAAAAAACTTTTTTTATTATTATTATTTTAAACATGCAACGACTAAGACAGATCTCTGTATTTCATGATGTCATTTTATTTGTTCATATCTTACAAGAGATGGATAGAAGGTAACAAGGAATCTGTGGATGAATAATACAAGGATAGACAGAAAGAAACACAGGAGAAGTGGACAAGATTAGCTACCAGATTCTTCCTGATCACTGCTAAAAACCCAAAGTACCAGTGGGGTGGGGGGGGGGGCAGTTGGGGGGGGGGTGGTGGTCAACTTCCAACTTTTGTTGCCGAGTTCAAATCTTCTGAAAACCAAATTTCCCTATTTCCGAGGAGGGGGGGGGTGGTGGTCAACTTCCAACTTTTGTTGCCGAGTTCAAATTTTCTGAAAACCAAATTTTCCTATTTCCGAGGAGAGGGGGGGGGGGTTGGTGATCAATTTCTGACTTTGGTGTTGACGTTTTGTGAGAGTTTGGGGTGAACTAACAAATTTGGACCAGAAAAATATCCACCCGGAAGCAGTGAGTGCATCACAGATAGTCAAACAGTTCGTCAAAATTGGTTGAAAGATAAAAGTAATGGTTCTTTAGTTCTCAAGGCCGTGCTAGAATTTTTGTAGACTCAAATTTTCCAGTAATGTCGAACAGTGAATGCATGAAAAACGAGAGTAATTTCTGGATTCCCGTATTTCAATGGTTTTGGCTCTCAATGTCTTGGACTGGCGGGATAGTACGACTAAAATTTTAATGGACATAATTTTTATTTAATTTAGTCTAGTTTACATATGAAGAGAAAATGTTCCACTTTAATGCAGGATGAGTAATAATGAATTCTGGCACAGCCCTGAGAAAGAAATGTTCAGCTTAATTTCGATGCTTAGTTTCTGTTTCTATCTGACACAGGAGGTGCTCATGCAATAACTTATCTTCAGTTTATCTTTGAAATTTAAAATTAAATTAAATTGACATTACAAATTTTGTATTTTTGAGTAAAATTACAATTTCTCCACCGATCAAAAAATTTCATTTTATATATTCTGTGCATTCTCATCATTGAGTGGATTGTCCATCAATACTCATAATTTCATCAAAGACCTTTAACAGCGCTATCCATGAAGCCAATGACTGCCAGCCTGAGCCCACTTCCAAGACCATCCAGACCGGTGGGCATTTTGAGGAATTATACAAGTCGAAGTCCTTGTCTTCGTGAATCTTGCTGCAAATACTCAAATCTTTAATTTGTCGTTTTTCTTCCTAATCTTTTGTACAACGGACGATAATAGAAGAATCACAGTTGCGTTTCCTGCTGTTTATTACAGTGCACAGGGGGAAAAGAATTATTCGTGGAAACCTTAACAAACATGAAATAAATACTCTCCAGCGCATCACCATGGTAACAGAGTTGATATCGAATCAATTTTCACTTTCATAAAAATGACGAAACAATTCAATTCTTATTTCTGATAAGAGCTTTAAAAAACACACAAATAACTAGCACCATCTGGTGAGTAAATATTTGACTTTTTACTGGCTTTTTTGTAAATAATTTTAGAGCAAACAAATTCAAAACTGTGTGTGCGTGTTAGTGGAACTGAGGAGGGAACGAGGGTTGGACGAGATAAACGAATGGAACAGTCCCTAATCGGGAGAAATAAATGGAACAGCTCATTTATGGTACTTTAGAATTGAACACAGGGACGTCATAATGCTGTGGCACCCCATCCCATTTACACCAAACGTCAGCGTCAACGCAGTCAACGATGCGATGACGCTAGCGATATCGGTCTCATTGAAATAAATGGAAACAAATAAGAGTCGCACCAGAATCGAGCTGTAACGGCCCGTCAAGCATCGGTATCAACGCTGCAGTGACGCTTGCGACGCAACCACAATGGAGTCGCTCCAAAATGGGTAGCAACCCCATTCTCAAGCGACTCCGTTGTGATCAATGAGCGCTATGTTGCAAGCGTCATCGCAGCAATGATGCTACATTGATGCTGACGCCTGGTATAAACGGGCCCTAACCCCATTCTGTAGTGACTTTTTTATTTCAATGAGAACTACACCACTAGCGTCATCGCTGCGTTGACTCTGTGTTAACGCCGAAGTTTGGTGTACCGAGTGCAAGGTGACGGACATCTGAATGCTTTGAGAGTAACAAAGAGAAAACCGAAAAACGTTCTAAACAAGTATCCATGTGTTTCACTTAAGTGTAATCGTTGTCGATGGATACGCTCAGTAAGCCAGACATCCGGGGCTGTTCCATTCGTTTACATTTGCACGAGAGAGAGATTGACAGACGGAGATGAAGAGAGTAGGAAGATGAAGGCACTTTTGTTTGTTTATATCTGATCATCTCAATAAGGGATGAAATAACTTAAATCATTCATCAAAAACATGTACAAGGTTCTCGACTCGACTACATTCAATTAACATAATTATAATAATTAATTCATATTTGAATTGTTGATTCGAATGCAGCACCAGATGGCACGCTCTTTACGTAGTGATCAGTATGTCCTGTGCAGGATTTCAACACCAGATACAATCTTGTTCTGTGCAGAATTTAGCACCAGATGACACGTTCTTTGTACAGCGATCAACAGTATATTTTTAAGGTACCGTACGTTATTTAACAAGCAGCCAGACAGTCGTGTTTGCGCAGACAGCTCCGTTAAGGATCACTCACACCGTACGATTGCGACCAGAATTCCAGGGAAAGAAAATATGGGACATCTTAAGGTCTGTGTACACAGAATAAAAGCGAAAGAGAAAGCAAAATTGCCTTTGATGTTTGTCGGTAATTCTTTGATCTTTTTATTATTCTTTGATCTTTTCGCTTTCGTTCCCACTTTCGCTTGGTTTGAATAGGCCCTTAGAACACTAAGTTATATCTCTCGATACTAGCTTGACACGTGTTCTAACGTCGCACAGATTTTCTCCTTAAACGACACATTCATTTTCACATATTTAAAATTTGTCACAATTACGAAGGATTGCTACGATTTTACACATCAAAAACACCGACCAGTTTGGGGTTTTTTTTCTTCAAATTTTAATCAGAGTATTTTTTCGCCTTTTTGACCTGAAGATTTTCAGTGCTACAGTGCAATGAGACTGTCTGCTATTTATTTCGTTCCGAGTTCTCTGTAGTTTCTCTTTTTATTTTGTACAAATAGTTCGTGTGTTGTCACGCAATGAGGGAGCGCTCATTTATTCAGAGGTGTACTCAGGGAGTGCTTCTACATACAGAGGTACTCAAGGGAACAGTTGTTGTTTTCAAACAGACCGAAAATAATGCCAATCACCGAGTAGTGGCATTTATCTAAAGAGTTTCCAGTATTTTAGTGAATGAGTTTATTGCACTCCTGGGTTCTACTAAAATAAAATGGCGAGCCTTTGCTTTACAATTCTACTCCGTCACTGTCACTGTATAACGCTAAAATTTCCAGTGCTAATTTTTCACTAACAATAAAAAAAAACGTTGAAAATCATACAACAACAAACGATTCAAAACGAACTCTTTCTTCTTTCCGCTTTAAGATTCATGAATCTAAATATGGCACAAAAAAACTCAATGACAGTAATAAATAGATAAATAGCCGTTAAACTAGCACTGGAACAACTCATCTCACCCACTGCACAATTCACTTTCTAGTCACACGTAACATTTTGCAATTTGTGTTTCCCCCCCCCCCCCCTTTTACTAATGTATGTAAATTGGCGTTGTTCTATGGAGGATTGTCAATGGTGTCGTTTTCCATTTTGATTGATAGATGTCACTTCTCTATTTCCGACTCCGTGAAGATGGTACTCCTTTCTGTATATGGCGCTGTTGCTGTGTATAGATGGCGTTGTATTGCATCCTTCCATTTCTACATACATCGCACTGCTTTAGATTTTTTCAATTTTGTCGTGAGTAGATGGCACTGTCTTACATTTAATTTGATCTACTGTATGCAGACGGCGTTGTGGTGTTTATTCACTGCACTCGTGTAGATGGCGCTGTTTTACATGTAATATTTTTGCACTGCATGTAGATGGCTCCACTGAATCTCGGTAAAGTCATCTGTGTAAGGCACGCAAATATTTGAAGTCATTTTGCCTTAGATTGATTAATTATCAACAAATCTTCACATATATACAAACAAGTCGGTCAGTCTATCTTAACTCAGTCTTATTTTTTACATACAGTTCAATAACGTTACGTATAGCAACTGTTTTACTGTATTAGCACCTTGGCAGTAAAAGTTTTCATGTCCTTTTGATGAAGTTTTGTCAACTTGTTGTCGTCAGCCTCGGTTTGATTCACAAATAAGCCAGTGTCTGTCGTTGGCTGTTGCTGTTCTGTATCAGTGATTGTGATTGGTCCTTCCCGATACTTATTGTCGGCCTCGGATTGGTTGTTAGGCCATGATACTGCACTCAAATGCAGATGTTACCCAATCAGTGGACAGCGCTGTTGAACCGGGGGCTCTTCTATTGGCCAGCTGCTCTGTTCCTGAGGTCACATGATCCAGATGTCACATAACCAAAAGTAGTAAGAGCACCTTGGTGTCATGAAGCTTCAGTTTCCATGGTTACTGACCATTTAAAACTCTTCCATTGGTCAGCCAATCACATCTAATCAGTCAACTGTAAAGCAAATCATCACTTAATTACCACACCTGGTTGCCAGGGACAACCTGTATCACCTGTTGACGTTGAGTAGGACTTCGATCCAGCACGGACAAGAGGTAATGAACTGTCGCGAGTAACTGGGTCCCCATCCTTTCGCGAAGCTAATCCGAATCGAGTTCGGGTCGAAGGGACCGTCCGCCGAGTAATCGGGTTCCCGGTCCCTTCTTCGCGTCCTTTCCACAGATCGGGACATTTCGTAATCGAATATCTTCATGGAGAACCCGGGCGGGACTTTGACAACGCTGAATGTCCTATGGTGGGTGGTAGTGGTGGGCGTATCCAACATGGGCGTGTTTACGAAGATTGGGTGTTTGCCGCGGTTGTACACCCACACACCACTTCCGCCCTCACCCTCTCCACCCACGCCTGGAGGAGGTTCCCGGCTGAGAGTGAGACCGAGGCCGATCTTGTCGCGGGTTCGGCGGATGGACTCGGCGGCTCCGGTGGATCCTCCCCGGGCGGAGGAGCCCTTCCCTGCAGAGGACGGGGCGGATCCTCCCGGGGGTCGGTCGTGCAGCAAGACGGAGAGACACAGCCCGTCCCCGTGAGGTAGCTCGTGGAATACATTGACAGACGAGTCGAATACTGTGAAGAGCCTCCCGACGCGCGTGCGCAGTTCCCAGTAGGCCACGTGACACCAGGGCGGCGTCCGCGTGCCGTTCTCACCTAACAACGAGAAAGAAAAAAACAGTATTAAAAATGTGATTAAAAATATTCCAAAGTAGATTCACTTGGAAGATCAAAGTAAAAAACACGTGAAGCGACGGCGTGGTGCAATCTTTGTAATTTTCGGGTTGATTGAGCTCCCTACCCGCGACACAGCGGTAAGAACATGTGTATCTCTGGTTGTGATCACTCTAACTCACTATTTCGAAATCAGATGGGGAACCAGGGGGATATAGGCATACTACTTATTACATGAGCGATCAATTTCACCACAAGTGGCGAAAAACCTCATGTAAGGGTGAACTGTGTCCTGGCCTTAAGCTGTGTTCACATGTGGCGAAATTCAGCCCGTTATACAACAAATGAGGGAGATAAAGGATACTCTGACTTTATCTCATTTGCAGTTCGTTTGTTAATCAGATACAATCAAAGTGCAAAATTGGGACGTGTCCCAGTACTGTGACATGTGAGGGATCAACGACACTGTTGGTCTGGTTGGGTGAGTTCTCCCGCACTTCAACGATAACACGTAATTTCTGTCAATTTTTTTTTTTCTCATGACGAGATCGAAGAGCACCGAACAAACAAGGATAATCAAGGTGAAGGTCACCAAGGACAACCCGTGACCTTCAGCTCACTTTGATGACGCTGAGTAGTTTGTATCGGTAGATGCATCTGTATCTATGTGCGCAGACTCTTCATCATCACAACGCGGGCTCCAATTGAGAAATAGTGCCCATTGCAAAAACCCTCCCAGTCGTGAAAGACGGCCAACATTTTTTAAAGCCATGTACCCTGCTACAGGCCAAATATAGCAAACTACTCTACCACAGCCCGCGTAGAGACGAGCCATGTATTGGCATCTGTATGTTTGTTTCGTCCAACAGTTGGAGACGAAGTTCTGAGTGCGAGAATCTAACGAACCGACGAGAGAGACGAATCCGTCAAACAAACGTGAGAAGATTACACAAACAATGTACATTACAGTAAAACCTCATTTGTGAGGACATGTATTATTGAAAGATCATAGAAAGAAGGTGGCTGCCCAAAACAGTGGTTAATGAAAGGACTCTGAGGATATTAACGGGACGTGACACTCACTATCAGCTGCGTAAGAAGGGGATCATGTATCAAAGAGTGATCACCCAACAGAGTGATCACCCAACAGAGTGATCGCCCAATGGAGTGACCGCGCAAAGGAAGTTTCACTGTAACTCACCGGCCGTACGTCACGTTAGTTCGGAGCGGGTTTTACACGTAGGTCACACTGGTGCCGATCAGCTGTTTAGTCGGTTAGGCCACACTTACACTCGCTGAGTGCAAGCGAACACGAAAACATTCTTTGATTCTCGTTGAAATTCAACACGGAGAGCACGTTGTAGCCGTATAGAAGCGACATCTATCGCTTTTCTTTCACGTTCGCTTTCGTTTAGTGTGAACGTGCCTTTGAACCGGATTGCGTGCGGCGTGTCTTCGTTTCCTCCGTCACTTTCTCTTTCTTTCCGTGGTGAACTTTCCGTCCGCTGTCTAGGTCACTATCTGGGTCAGCGACATTCTGTTCAATTGTCTTTAGATAAACTTATTGTAAAAATAACTGGGTCAAAGTCAAGTATCAAAGGTCACCTGATTTAGATAAACGTTGATGTGACCTTACCACTGTAATTCCGTTAGTGAAGGTTGACCAACCGTGTGGATGCGCTAACAAATTGCAGGGTGAGATGGCCTTTGGGGAAGAAGTCAGTCAGAACTCTGGTCAATGGTCAAAGCACCGTAACATCATGATAGGGATGCGTCTCAGATGGACCAGATGCTTCTGAATGATTAATAGTCAATGTACATGTTAAATAACAATAACTAACCGATCAGACCAGAGTTTCTCTCCTGGGTCAAATAGAGCTTGATCACCTAGCCTTCACTCCCTACACCCCTGCCAGGCCCTGGCCTTGGATTTTCTGGGCACGGTTGATTGTCAGTGGCGAGTGTGAAGGCTCATTCACACTGTGCGTTTTTTGCTGATTGCAACTGCGTTTTTTCTTATCGCAAGAAATGGCTTGTGCAGGACTCAATGGAAATGTTCACACTATGTGACTGCGACAACATCACCAACTCCTATGTAGCCCATTGTAAGCAAAAAAAATCGCAGTCGCAATCAGAAAAAATCGTACAGTCTGAACGAGCCCTAGCTGCAAGGAAATGTTTCCCTCAGTGATTGAGACCGAACTATACCCGATTCTTTTGAGTGATTCTCACCGCTCCCTGCGTCCAGTGTAATTTTCTCCCGTTTTGTTGCCCCTGATACCCCTATTCGTGAGTTATCTAGGACTCCCCGTGTGGGGGTACAGCCACCTTCCCGTATCTCGTCGGCGTATTCTCTGAGGTTTGTCGTCTCCCTTTCGTCGGTTTCTGCCGTCGCATCGTCTATTACCAAAAGACAAATTGTGCCAATTAGGAGAGTGCATCACCACAGCGGGTGCCAAACACTGTCATACAGATAGAGTACAGGCGACATCTCCGCGCATCACCACAGCGGGTGCCAAACACTGTCATACAGATAGAGTACAGGCAATATCTCCGCGCATCACCACAGCGGATGCCAAACACTGTCATACAGATAGAGTACAGGCGACATCTCCACGCATCACCACAGCGGGTGCCAAACACTGTCATA
>JBCAUG010228823.1:0-18820 GCA_038406175.1 Haplosyllis leylae | reverse complement strand
GTCTGACCCCCCCCCCCCCCGCGGGAATAGGTCGGCCACGCAGCGGGCGGTATGCCTCTTGCGTTCACGCAGGAGGACTTTCTTGTTAGACTCAGTTTCAAATGTGTTGAATTCGCATATCTCTAACAACAAGTAACCAACGTGTCGTAGATCTGCAAAACGTAGTTTTTGTTTTTGTCAGCAATTTGCACATCTTGCGAAGAATTTCAGCGGCGGATTAATTATTCCCACAGGGGGGGACGCCAGTCCTTAGATGGAAGCGCCAAACCTATGTTTTTATCCCCAAAAAAATACTTGAAATTAAAACAAATTGGGGTTAGGATCAACGCCCCTTGGATCCGCCAATGGACTTTTTTGCAGAAAAAGTTGTTCTTGTTTTTCTCACTGTTACTCTGTGTTTTCACCCTTTCGTTGTTGTTTTTGTTTTATAGTCGCGGCGTTCCTCTCTGACAACGTTTTTTAGACGCACACAGTCAAATCTCGAAAAGCGTCTCAGTTCACCAGAATTCACAAGTGTGAGTTTTGATCCAGTGATACTTTTTGAAAACAAAGATCTAGAAGGTTCACTAAATTTTCATCTTGTTGCAAAGGAGAAGAAAGTAGGGCTTTTTTTGAATTAAACTTTCTCGTTGCAAGAATTTTATACTTTGGTGGTAAATTTTGAAACACAGGGAATAGATGTAACTTTTACAAACCATGTTCCTTTGACTGGGTTTTGCATGCTAAGCTCAATTCCTTAAAAGTCCGGTCCAACAATAACTAACAAACCCCTTGTAGTTCATCCACAAACATTTCAAGTGATACAGAATCATCTGAATTATCACTTTTGAAAACAAAGGGCGTGTTCTGTTTCATTGTCTCGTTTTGTTTCTCTTCAGTCCAATAACAGGTTAGCTGTGGAACAAGGACGAAGGTCCAAATCGCAAGAGATTAGGATTAGGAACCGTAAATC
Source organism: Haplosyllis leylae (assembly GCA_038406175.1). Taxonomy (NCBI): domain Eukaryota; kingdom Metazoa; phylum Annelida; class Polychaeta; order Phyllodocida; family Syllidae; genus Haplosyllis; species Haplosyllis leylae. The sequence goes on along the minus strand of JBCAUG010228823.1, from coordinate 17,868 downwards.
TAGCACGGAGAAGAGTCCCAATCCCATCGTCAATTCACCGCCCAAAGTTAGCACTGTTATGGCATTTGTTATGGCATCATATATGGAGCTTGTTCACGCGGAACGACAGCCACAACACCGACTATGTCGATATTCAAAATGGGTTTCATGACCAAGACATTATTCATGACCAAGACGTTTGTGCGAGAACAATGGAAATTTTGCAATGCTCTAGCACTTGAAAAGGCAAATTACTATTTAAAGGGTCAACATTCACACCTAAAGTTAGCATCGCCAATTTCGCGATAAGGCAATGTACAGTGACTGATGTGGCAGTGATACTGAAGCACTGAATGCATATTCGGTTTTGGCAACATTGTGGTTACTATGCATTGCATCCAAGAAGTCGTCTCAGTTATTAAGATTCTGTCTGTACGCGACTTAGTTGTAACAAATTGACCAAATTTCGTTTGCGTTGTCGCTGTCGCTCCGTGTGAAAGAGCTTTAGCGCCATAAACCGAGTGTTTCAATTTATGACAAAAAAGAATAAAGTAACAGATCTGAGTTGTATATCTAAAAACAACAAAACAAAACAAAGCCAGCTGGCATCCTGGAATAACAAATTTGAATGCATTTGAATTAGTTATTTAAGTTTGAGGATACATATTGATTGTGGTCTTTGCTTTTGATGATTTTATAAACATGTAAGTTTGTGCATACATATGCTGAGTCTTTTTATGCATATTCAATTGGATTTGGATTTTAAAAGCAGGAAACAAGTCAATGCTGCATTTCATCACGCATTCTAAATGGATTTTGAAAAATTGAAGAGATTGTTCGGTTCTTGTGTCATTACTTATTTGCATCTGCTGAATAAGGCAAAGTGCAATCTTTTAGTATTGAACATTTACAAAAGAGAAACTTGCCAAAATTCGAAGTTAAACAATACACGCTAAGGAGTTTTTATTTTGTCTCGTGGTAGTCGAATATAAACTGAACGGATCTACTTAGAATTTTATATCTGAACATTTTCAAAAGAGAAGCTTGTCGAATTATGAGAATTTTTCATTTTGTCTCATAACCGTCGAATCCAAAAATTAAACAAATCCGCTTAGATCACAAATATTTAAGTAATTTCAAAAGATCAGCTTGCCAAAATTATAAAGCAATAAATTTTCTAAAGAGCGGCTTACAATTGTGAAGCAATACATTTTGAAAAGAGCATCTTGCCGAAATTACGAAACCATACAAACGATGTTATTTTTGTTTTATCTGTCACAGTCGCCCCGCCCCAGTCCCAGGACCGACCAACTCCGACGAACCACGTCAGAACCCAAGTATAGGCACGACTATGATTACAGCACGAGTGACTCACCCAAAGTTAGCAAATTTTCCTCTAATTCAATACATTAAGCATTACATATGTTTATTTGTATGAAAAAACTTTACATGTGATAAAGTTAATTCATTGAGCTAATTACTAATAAGTAATTTCCTGTTTACTCCCCAGCATTGTTTACCAAATACCAGTAGCAATATGTGTCCTATCATTAACATACAGAAATAGAGGAACTACTTAATAAAGTAGTAATTCCCATTAGATAAAGAATATAGTTCCTTAATATTTTGTTCCGTAATAGTAAAGGCGGAGGTATCTGTACTTTTCTGTAGTCGTCTCGGCAGTCGTCTTTACGAAAATTCTTGCGCAGATCTGAATCCAAGGAGATGAAAGAGAAGGACGCGACGCAGGACGCCAATGATAAAGTTAGCCAGAAACTAGTATTACAAAGCCTGGGTAGTCGGCGTTTGGGGACGTTCCGCGGTACTTTCTCCGTTCTAAACCAATTCCTGACGTGTCAAACGCCTGTGATCTCCCAGTAGCGGATCCAGGGTTTTCCCTAACTGATCCTCTGTCCATAAAAGGCGCGTGATTCAAGGATTGTTTGGAATGGGGAAAGGACTGGGACACGTCCCCAAACGCCGAGCGTCTAAGCTTTGTGAATCAAGCTGAATAGAAAAACATGTGTGATAGGCTTTGGTAGAGAGTACCACCAATTGACTAACTTCAGAAAACAAATTATTCCGCAGTGTTTTTAATTAATGACTAGATATATTGATCAATAATCTATGTATATTTTTAGATTTGATTGACACGATTATTGATTCAATATCGCTAGTGATCAATTTGCAATAATTATCCTGTTTATCAAAATTAGTAAAACTAATACTTACTAAACCAAGTCTATTAGATAGTGAAAGTTTTCTTAACATATATGTAAAAAAGTTAAACATATAGTACCACATAGCATGGCCTTTACAGTTAAAAATATTAAAAGATCTTCAGAACCTGTACTCGATTTCTGAATCCAACAATAAACTATACAACAGAAACGTTCAATAGGAACACAACAAACTAGTTCAGAATTCAAAGAATATTTAACCTTAAAAGTTTACATGTTTGTGCATACGCCCCGATGGAATTATCACGGAGACACATGTCTTCCAGCGTCACTGAGCCAGACTAGACAGAAAAAGATCGTTTGCATCTGTAGATATTATACATACATAACGCCCACTACCTGTATTGATGCCAGTTCCCAAGGTCGACAATCATGAGCATGGTTTGAAAATATATCTAACAATTTCCGCAACAAAATTATGCATAGTTCTGGAGCAATTAAACCCTGAGAAAAGTTCCGTAATGGATTTCTTTCTAGGCTGCGAACTAACATTTGTACAATGTGCTGCTTGGTTTGAACATATGAGGGTGCTTACGGATGCGTGTCATTCTGAGGCATGATCAGCAAGCCTCTTGAAATTTACGTTGGGATTTATTTTTGATTATTTCAGTTATTTCTAAACTTAATTTCCTGTGAATTTTTTGGTGATAAGTGATTTGTGAGGACCCTCAATGAGGACCCTATGGATTCACCACCCTGTAATACAAGCACCAATGCCTATAGAAATGTGGTTTCATTCGTAAGGAACCTACGGATTTACCACCCTGTAAATACATGCACCAAAACCTACGGCAATGTGGTTTCATTCGTAAGGACCTACGGATTTACCACCCTTTAAATACTTCCACAAAAACCTACGGCAATGTGGTTTCATTTGTAAGGACCCTACGGATTCAGCACCCTGTCAATACAAGCACAAAAACCTACAGCAATGTGGTTTCATTTGTAAGGACCCTACGGATTTACCACCCTGTAAATACTTCCACAAAAACCTACGGCAATGTGGTTTCAGTCGTAAGGACCCTACGGATTCACCACCCTGTAATACAAGCACCAAAACCTACAGGAATGTGGTTTCATTCGTAAGGACCTACTGATCCACCACCCTGTAAATACATGCACAAAAACCTACAGGAATGTGGTTTCATTCGTAAGGACCCTACGGATTCACCACCCTGTAATACAAGCACAAAAACCTACAGGAATGTGGTTTCATTCGTATTAGTATCGTTTAATGCATGACCGGTATTTGCTAGAAATTAGACTCTGAAATGCAGAATTCAGAACAAAAACTTGACGAATCACTGGTTTGAAATTCTTTTAAATGAATTTATATTTTAAGGTATTTTATCATTTCCACTTACGTATTTATCTTTAATTTATTTTCCACTATGAACAAGTATGGTGGACACTTGTTCATGATGCCGTAAATTGCCGAACCAACATTCGTCTTGTGAAGCTATTCGCATTTCTTTATTGCAGTCCTCCAGGCAGTCATCACTGAAAAGGCTCATGCGAAAAGATTCCAAGGAGAAGGAACCGCCTAACACTCCTTCAGACTCCGAACTCGGACCTTGCTTCGAAGAACGTAAGTGTACAAACGCATTGAAACTAAAGTATTCGTGGAAAATTACAACAACAAAAAATTACAATAAAATATCAACTGGATAAGGAAAATAGTCTCCTGCAATGAAAATTTAATTCGAATTATTTTATACTGATAAATAGCTTTACATGGTAAATTTCTTGCTTGCTGAGCAAATATTATGTGATAAAACTAGGCGCGCCCTTGTTGACAATGAATTGTGAAATTTTATTGCAAAAAAAGACGGGGGACGTGGGTGGTCGTGGGTTTTTCCAGAAAATAAAACGAGGACACGTCTTCATTCGTTTGTTTACAATTAAATTTCACTGATCAACAGCACAAATCAAGAAAAGTAAACATCCTGTCTACCTCTGTGTGGTCATATCACGAAAGTGCATTTTTGTTAGCATCAAGTCAACAATCCCCGTTTTCATACTGAAAGATGTGTCAATCTCCCTTTTTTGTACTGATTGTACCATTGACACGAAATGTGTGCACTTTCTGCACCAATACATGACAATCCACAATTAACTAAATTTATATATACCTCTGAAGCAATGCAAAAAAAGACCAACTGCTAACATCACGAACATGGCCTCAAACATGTTGCCTACCTAATCATGCAATGGCCTTCATATAAAGTGAAACCAAATCAACTTTATTGATTGGAAGAAAACCAGGACATGGCAGGTTTCAAAATATAGTGACACCAGAGTCTAGAGTTGGATCTTGAGTCGAGAGTAGAGGGTTTCCATTTTCGGGTCCAAGGGGGGGGGGCAGGGATCCCCCAGTCCAAATTAATTCATTTGCATGCAGTTTTTGGAAAACATTGGCGAAATTAATAGCTTGGTACCCTTACCTTAAATGTTGTTACCGCTTCCTCTGCACAATCCTGGATCTGCCACTAGAAACTACTCTATCATCAACCAAATATTTTTTTAATGGAACGTAAATAAAATACACAGCTTTTGACACATCAGGCACATTTGGTGTGCGTTATTTTTGGTGATTTTTTTTAAAGAAAATTTGGCAAAATCATAATATGTTGGCACATTTCTCCACCCGAGAAATCCTGGAGTGGCCCCGTCTTGTGAGGGTTACCCCAAAAACTAGAAATGAAACTCTGGACTCTTTTGGCACTTTATTGTGAACAAGGGCGAGGCTAGTTTTACATAATTGTTTTATGTTGTGTATTCAGTGGTTTATTGTGATACGTGAACATATAAACGTATCAATTGTGTCTTGTTCTTGTGATGTAATCAGTTTCAAATGAAATATTCTGTTCAGTGTTTTGCTTCTACTATTACAGAACCAAAATCTACTCAAGTTCTATTCAATTTGTTTTATTGTCACATTATCTCAAAGATGAAATGTGAACAAAAGGTTTGAATCTGTATTTTTTAATTAGTGAAGACAATAACTGATTCTTCAGTGGTATTGCTGACCCCACCTATAACTACGGAAAAATATTTTGAAGAGAAAAAGATAACCTCCAAAGCAATCAATGTTACCACTGTATTTTTGGTTCTCTAATTCCTGTCCCAATTTTACTTTCATTTCTATTGTATCTGTTCTCTATACTGGTTTTCGCTCCATATCTGTCTTTCACTACACACACAGCCGGTGAAATGGACCCGGTCTTCGCAACTTTGCGGGCAGCGTCCGGCTTGCGGCGTCCGAATCGGGGGTACTCGGAAACGGGTTCGGACCTTGCGCTCGAATTTGGCCCAGACGAATATGGCGACAATTCGGCGTCCCTTAACATGTCCCCGGTCTATTCAAGTCGGGATTTCCCTCGCTGAAATGTAAAAAGGAATTGCTTAAAACGAACGTACGAAGGGGACAAGGTAGAAATTATTGGCTCTGCCCAGAGCAGTCATTTGTTCCCTGTTGTTTTCATCTGCCTTGAATAATTCATGTTTGATCAGATACCTGCACATCTGGTACCAGCGTGTCTTTAGTGATGTACTGTGCTTCCCCAGTGGCTTACTGACATTTTAAGAAATAAATATCTAATTTTATTCGCAGTTATGGGTTATTCACACTGCACGGTAATGGGACTGGTACAGATACAGAAAACAGGACCATGAGCAATGGGTACTGATATGTTTTACAGAAATGTTGACATCGATCTGAGACAGAGAATGAACAGTATCCATTGTTTCCTATTGTGCTTGTCCAGTTCCCTGTACTTGTCCCGGTCCCATTCCCGTGCAGTGTGAATAAGCCATAACTGCAAATAAAATTAGATATTATACGCTCCTATTCCGATGTCTGTTGATTTCTTCAAATGTCATCAAAAGCCATAGGGGAGTACAATGCGTCAGTAAAATGCTCGGGTACCAGATGTCACTTGTCCCCCACATTTGAGTTTGTTCGTGACTAATTATTATTGCCCTTGTCTATTCCTTGTTTGAAGGGGAATAAACTATGGTATTGCACACGTTTGTTTTACCCGTTCAAAACCATAGGCCTGACACGGTTATTCACATCAGACATTTAAACTGTTGATATGCATTTTGTGATCATGTTTAAATCTATTTCTCCATTCTCTTAACAGAACAAGAGCAACATGTCAACGCAAACTTTACGTATTTGGCAAAAGTAATATTTACTCAAATTCGAGATATGGCCGAAAAATATTACTTCTCTTTCTTAGAGTAGATTACATTGGCTGATTTAAGGGGCGCCCCAGGAACCTCTCTCATAATGGTAATGGGTCAAAATTAGCTTGAATCATATGGGGTTGGCGCCCCCCCCCCACCCCGAGGAGAACACTTGGATCCGTCATTGCAGAAAGTATGTAAAGTTTGTGTTGAAATGTTAAAACTGTGCATTTTGAAGAAATTGGGACACACTCTTGACTACTTTCATTGTTTACTATTGTTGTTTACTATTGTTGTTTACTCTTGTTGTTTACACGTTCTTCTAGTATGAGACAATTGTACTAACCGTACTTCTTCCGCATTTTTTTCTTCTTCTCTCTTTGCGTCCTGCCTCAAAAAAACACAAACACAACCATTGCGGTGCTGCCCCCTAGCAGAGAAGATTGACCCCGTCTACAGCTTGCTTAAGTGTGCCGCCGACCTCCCCCGTCAGAACAAGCCCGGTCCCCAGGGCCACGCCTGCTGTATGCGGAGCCAAGAACTGAACGCCGTTAGAAACAGCTCGCGCAGTTCCAGCCCTTCATCAGGTATGTGTCGTAGAATTCGAGAGAACGAACACGCCCGGTTCCCGGTCTTGCTTACTGACTAACACAAAAATCTATTCTCGTTCTACAACATTTTCATAAATACTTGACAAAATCTACAAGCAGTGGGAAAAATACTACCACCTGTCTAGTTCTCCAGGGAATTGATTTACTTTCCTTGTAAAACAATTCATAACAGTTTAGTCACCATGCTCTGTGGATTTCTTTGAAAACCCTCTGTGGAGGACAGTGTGTCAGTACGAAAGGTCGGGTATCGGTTGTGAAGGGGGTTTTTTTCGCCTTTTACTGTTTGGCAGGTAGTTGAATTTTCAGTTACAGTTTACGACTTGGGAAACACATTTTTCAGAAACTTTCAATGCAAGACAAAAGGTTTACCGCATGTCACCAAATTCATCATTTCACTTTGGTATGGTCGATTTCCTGGTTCGATTCGGAGTAAAATTCATCTTTTCGTAGATTTTAATCTGAAACACGACAACTTACCAAACATTATAAAATCCTCCTATTAGGAGACGATCTCATTTCATGAACAATTACACATTATAACAACATTTTAATTCTTGCAGTGTATAGTTTTGTAGGTCTTGCATCCGTCTCCTTCCCCGATTCCCCATAAAATTGGTGTTCCCAATTTCTGTAGAAATTTGAGAAATAACTTCCAAAACCAATACCAATTTCTGCAACTGAAAACAACAGTGGTTCGAATTGTTATGTTCTATTCCAGGTTGTTACATTATGTAAGCATGTAATTAACATGATATTAATAACTAATTACAGATATTTTTAAGAGACCACGTCATATTTTACGCCATACCCATCACAGGTTGCATTGAATATGATGAAACTTTCATCTATTGGTTTCTTGTACAATTGTGTGAAAATGTTAGGTACTCAAACGTATTGAGTTCATCATGATTGAATACAATTTAATATCATTAATCTCCACTACATTGTGCATTTATTTATATGTCTGTCTTTTGTTTGAATGAATGTAAATTGCATTGGTCGCACAAGTAAATTTCGAATTGTGTCAAACAGACTGAAAAGTGAACTATCCCCAGGATGATTGTTCAAAAAAAAAACACTAATGTTACTTATCATAATGAATTATGTTGTCATAAATCTATTCACAAAAATTGTCTATCGAATGGAATTCGATCAGACTAGGTGGTCCTCCGCATGAAACCCAGACCATTAAAATGATGGCGTCATATTATTTCACCCGATAGACCTGTTGCCAAAAAGACGTTGGGTGCTTCATTTGCTTTGCTCGAAAACCAAAGTCGGATTTTTTTGCTTTTTTGCAATTTTTACCTTGTTTGTTTAATTGCCCTAATAATAATTTAACGCGCTAAATATAAGGAATCGAGGATGGATACACACCTTATGATTTTCACTTGCATCGTCTCGCATTTTTGAGATCGCATTTTGGTTTAACCTTGACCTTTTTGGTTGCGGGGCTGTGCCGTTTTTTTTCATTCTCGGAGGCTTCATCACCCAACAACACCTGCTACTAACAACCTCTCCATGATACCAATGCTAACTCGCCTGAACATCCACTAGGTAGGTTTAAGAAAGTCTTTCTATTGTATTTTTCCGGATCGGTAAAATTCTGATAAAGAGATACGTACTTTGACAACATTATATCCAGCAACAGAAAATTATTCGAAATTCTGCGTGTGTTGTGGGACATTTTCTGTAGTCAGAAGTTTACTATTTCACAGGACGTTATTTTTGGCCATTTCAAAAGTTTGAAAAATCCACTACAACAAGCATGAACAAAATGGAGATGCTAAATATTAAACAAAATGAAACACAATGGATGTCATTCACCATTTCCATGACGCATCGTTCACACTGGAGATCGCAATCCCGATAGCGATATCGATAACAAAATGGTTCTTATCAAATGCAACTTTCACACTGACTTATCGAAAACATCAAAGAAAAGTTTCGCTTTCATTTTCGCAATCGCTAAGTGTGAATGTGCCTAACTAAATGGTTTAACCTCGTCAATAATCTAGCTTTTTCACCACGCAGGACACAAGAACGTAATTTTTGAAAGATATTTAAGCAATAGACGATGATTTAAATGAAAAAGAGAAATTCATTGATTTTATATATAATCATTTATTTATTAATGCTTTGGTAGAAAGATTTTAATTTAGTACATTTTTAATCCAATTTACTTACAATTACATAATTGATGAAAAAGATGAAAGAAGAAGAAATCTTTGCGAAATAAATTTTTGTAAAATTCTCTTCTAGATGATGCTAAGTCTTCTGGCTGCTCATGTCCTTGCCACACACCAGAGGTCCTTGCTAACTACCATGACTCTTTAATACAATGCGGCAGAAAGAAGCACAGATACCGGAAGACGTGATGACGTCATTTCCGCCGCTGAGAAACGCAGCGTGTTGGTTTATGATATTTTGCCCTCTCATTACTACCACGGGAGCATAAACTTTTCTGCTCAATTATTTTTGTGGCTGGTTTCGTTGCCAAATGCCCATACGGTAGATTAAGTATGGTGCAGGTAACTTTGGTATCGGAACTGTTGTTGTTGTTGTTGAACTAGACGGAGAAGGAAGTTTTACGAAGGAGGAGATGAAATAACGAATTTCATTGGTTGGTTGGAAAGTGGAACGCGGGTGGTAACTGTGGATGCATTTTGTTGTGAATGTTACCCCCCTTCCTCCCGGTTGGCGCAGATGAATTTATATCCCTACTTGGAACTTCTTGCCTTGATGATCTGTGGTTTAAGAAAGTCATGCAAGAAGAAAAACCATTTTGGATATTTGATGGTCAGGATGAAAAGGATGTGGATGCTGTCTCAAGGAAGTTTACATTTTTAAGAGTGGATAACCGTTTCTGAGACACCAGATGATTGTGAGGAAGCCAACCAAACCGTTTTACGTACTGAAGTCCAGTGAGGATAAACAGTGTAATTAATGCTTTTTTATCAAAGACTAATTGTCATGTATTATATTGATATTATATTGATTGTTTCGCCCCACAAAAATGCTCAATTATGTGTTGTGTATGTATCGGAACTGATTGCGGGGGTGGGCCGGGTGGGTCAAATATTTTTTAGTCCAATTCATCGTTTGACGCTATTGTTGTATGTGAATTCATTACTAGCAATTAACGCAAAGGACGTTTTGGCAAATGACGAATGCGTTTTGTTGTTCCAGGCATTGTTGCCGTTTCAATGAATAGAATAGCATAGTCAATGTAGTACCCGTGCGACTTTTCGTTCGTTTGTAGTAATGACTTCAGTTTTTTTTTAAAATTCTATCATGATTATTATCTCATAAATTTCACTTGGGGTTTTCCGCCATTTTCTAGAAATTTGTAAGCAATGAACAAAACTACACTTTTAACTGGTGTGTAATTGCCTTCTCTTCAAAACTATACTGCAGAAATAGAATGAAAAGATTAAATTGCCAAGTATATCTGTTGTGATATATTTCTTAGACTTAAATTATGACACGAAGTTGTAGCTGTTTGTGTTCCATGAATCTGTACTAACGTCTCATACGCGTTTTACTCTAACTGAATTGATATTGAATTGATTCACATCCGGGACCTGTGCGTGTTTACTGACACATTGTCCTTCTTTTGGCATGTATACTGACACTTATTACCTCGTTTAGTCAGGAGGACTATTGGTGCGATTGGAGAATTCTATCCACCGTAGTACATTATGGAAAATGATTAGAAGATGACAGCATCTGGTTTTCTTTTTCTGCATAATAACTCAATCGTATTGGGATATATCTGCTTCATTCATGAAGTCCAATTAGTTTTTCAAAACCTACGTCATTGACCAATACAGTAAACTGTAATCTACAAGCTTTCCACTTACGATATCCTGTTAATAGCTGTTGCGTACAGTTTTCACCAACAAGGAATTCTACAGAATTTAAAATAAAAATTTGTAAAAAGTGGTATTTGAACCCACTACCTCTTGCTTGAGAGTTAGAGGTGCTAGCAGGGTGCCACAGAGATACATGTAACAGGGACAACATTTAAATGGATCCTAATTCATGATTCAGTGATTTATCACATTCTATAGAATTCCATAGAATTCTACAGAATACATCTTCATAAGGAAAAATTCGACTGTGCAGTAGAAATTAACATGATATTAATGTTTGTTGAAAAAGTAAAATTGGTAAGTGTCTTTCAGCCATAGTTAAAGATAATATGTCAGTGAACAGGCGGAGGTCCGGGGTGTGCTTGATATGTAAAAACTAAGGAGAACTTGAATATAGAAGTTGACCTATTCCAGTGATCTCACTACTGCTCAGTTTTCTTCCTTGCAGACGTTAGTTAATGAAAAAAAATTCGCAAAAAAATAATGTCTAAATAAAGTTTCATAACATAGATCTGAGAATAGTAAAAAAACGCAGCACATTTATTTCTTGGGGCACGGAGGTCCTAGGTTAGGGACTAATACAATAGCAGGCAAATTTATTCCTTAAATTTTTTTAAAAAGAACACAAAATGTTAAGTAGAATCTTATAATAATCTGTATTTTCATGATTCATTAAAATTCGTACAGTGTTAGGGTCTATTCACACCGTGCGATAGTGTGAATGGGAGCGGGAGCGAGAGTGGCATCGCTAGCATCCTGCTTGGAAGGGTCCTATTGATTTACACTGGTACCATTCACACCAAGCAATGCCCCTAGAGATGCCACTTGCAAAGTGGCCCCATACCCATTTTCCAAGCGGCAACGCTCTCACTTGGTGTGAATAGGGCTTTAAGCTTACAGGACTTGGTAATTTTTGTAATGTTACTATCATTCTTGTTAAAATGTTAACATGATTAATACTTCCTATAATTGTAAGAATTGTGTCCATTCTGGTGACTCGTGGTTTTTAAAGGCCCCTATTTTTCATATGCATGGTAAATATCACTTTAATAAAAGTGGGGTAACACGGTTAAAAATTTTATGTAAATGAATGTATACGTACACAAGTTAAAATATAGTTTTCGTATTAATTTTTCCAGTTGTATTTCTTTTACTACTTTAAAGGTACTACTAATATTCTTTTGAACTTTAACATTTAGGCAGTTTACCAAATTTAAAATCCAAGTTACCTGGATTTCAAGAATTTACTACAATGACGAATTGTATGATGCATAGTTAGTTACGAAATCAAAAGAAACTTTTATTATGATACATCTTGGAAAAATCTACCTGTACTGCATACCTCTGTAGAATGATGACTGAAACGACAACGTCAATGTTACATTATAGATAGTCCATATCATTACAATAAATGTTATTACAATGGTTTGGTTAAGGTACGGAGCGTATCTCACACTTTCTAGTGTACCCTGAAAAAAGGACTCCAGAAATAATTTTAGACTGTTTTCAGAATATCAGAAAAAAATCTGTGTGTCAAATATTCCCCAAACTTTACCAGATCCTACTTATGTTATAATTCAGTTTTAGATCAGCTTTAGCAGAATTATGTCAGTCTTTGTTTTTCGGTCCAACTGATTTGAACTGGTTTCGGCCAAATTGTGGACAGTAGTCAGAATTGTTTAATCTCTCTTTAGTCATGGAAATGGCTTGGTCAAGAACAAATTGTACATATCTTCTGTTCTTCCTAATAATAAATTTATCTTTTAATTGGATAAACATTATAAAATACCAATCATTCAAAATGTACAGAAATTTTAGAGTAAGTCCTAAGATAGATGTAATAATATTTGTGGATTTTCAAAAGGAGGTGGTCTGAAAATGGCTTTGAGACTTACCTCTGACAGACTACAGAATTTTCTGATATTTCAAAATAGTTGGAAATGGCGGATGTACTACAATTAACTATGTTGCCAACAACAAAGATGAAATGTTGGCGATCATCAAATCTAGAAAATGTCTGATAAATTGTGGCTGCTACAAAATCATGATTCCTATTTGTGCAAAAAATTGTAAAGAAATTGTATAATATTCCATCATTGCAAATGGAGCCAAATCACAATGTCGCAAACGACACTTTTCCTATTAGTACAGATCTTATGCAACAAATATTCAATATTTCAATGATGTATGCTTGGGGTTGTTCTGGCCAATGGCCGTTCTCTACAATAGAACCATGATTCTTTTTCTTATGACTCTGACTGACCGATTAAACTTCAAGTCAGTATCATCAATTTGTTTCGAAAACCAGTCAGATATGTTGACATGCATCGCAATTCACAGATTTTTTTCATTCTACACATGTATGCATTACTTTGTTATATTTTGTAATTTGTTCTTCATGTGACCAAAAACTATTACAGACAAATAAAGGCCTGTTAGGATAAGCTGGTACGCTATTGTTGTCTGTCCTCGGCTACTTTTCCAGGAGCGGATCCGGAAACTCAATGAGAGCGCCGTCTTTTTCTTGACTTTTCCTTACAAGGACGAAGGATCGAAGCAGTTGCGGGTCCAGGATTTCCCAGGGGTGCCAACTGCGAACGTGAGGGCGCTAACCTATTATTTTGGCCAATTTCCCAAAACTGCATAATATATTTTTTAAATACCCAGAGGGAGGGGCGCGCTTCCCTGATGCTCCGCTTCCCTTGGATCCGCCAATGGGAGGTAGAGCCTTACTTGAGCTACCTGGATCCGCTACTGCTTTCATGTTTGATTTTTGTGGCTCTGTCCATCTTGTCTTTCAAAATGCCATGTTTTTTTTACATAGTTCTCAATGGCAAACTGAAGGGGATGCACGACCACGTGTCCATTCAGCCATTTTACATGCAATTTTTGTTGGTTTTTTTTTTTTTTTTTTTGGAAAACTAAAATGGCCTAAAATCAGGTTCGGGGAATCCTGGATTCGTCATTCACTTTATTTTGCCTTTTGACGTTTTAGGCAACATCCGTTTATCAGAGATCGTTCTGAGACGCGCGCTCATGCTCAACTGTGAAGGGCGAAGAAGCCAGTCCTTGGAAGAGGAAGAACATGATTCCAATAAACTCGAACCCAAAGAGCTGAGTCGGGTTCACACAGAGCCTGGGTTACTCACCGAGTGTCAGTTTATACTATTAAAATGTGCTACACATTTCACAGCGTGCTTTTATTGTATTTTTACATGAAGTTAAAGCTTGAAATTTTTGATTGCCTACATTTGCCCTTTTTATTTTTATCTACATTTGCCCTTTTAATTTTTATCTACTAAATAATAGTGTGATTGCATAAAACCACGGTTGACATTGTACACATGACTGCGTGTACAGCAAGCAGTAGATAGCCTTTCGTCTTTTTAAAAGTTTGGTGGCCTTAGAAGTGTATTTATTTCGTATATAAAGTGGCAGACTAGATCTACATCGTTTTTTACCTACCTCACAGCGCGAGCCCTTATCCACATTTTGGGGAACAAAAATTAACATGGGTCATTGACCTTTAGTCCCCTTCAATTTTAGAGGTGCCACTACGTTGGGATGTCACTGCATATTCATTTTCATTTGTACCACGAGAATATTGGGCGTTTATGAAAATGCCAAAAATGCAATCACTGCATCGTAAAGTAGGCCTACTTTTTATGAGAATATCGTGACACAAGATCCTTGTATCACACATTTTAAAGGCAACTTTTCAAAATTCACACACTACACATGACTTCCTGGCCTGTTTCAAATTCTAAGGATACAGAAGAAAAGATCATTTAAACTTAAGTATTATATTTTTTTTTGTTAAAAAAAATAATATTGCAATCTTAAGCTGATCTTTGCTATAAAAGAGCTCTTTTGGTTGTAATAAAAAAATTTTAAATGTATCATCCCCTCACATACGTAGTACCTAGATCCAGATGGGCCAACAGCTACGAGAGGCTCTTACTGCAACAGCAGCAACAACAAAGGCAACAGCCAAATGCGAACAGCGACGGTTTATCTTCGGATGATGTCAAAGTCCGTTGGTACATTGGAAGCGAGGCTACAAGTCCTATTGCACCTCGCCGGGCGTGTAGCAAGAACAACCCGCAAAATCTCTTACAGCCTCCACCATCACAACCTTCATCAACATCTCATGAAGGCTTCATTCCCTATCTGCCAAACGGAGAATGTAAGCAGATGTAGAAAAAAAGAATTTGTTTCTTTCTGTTCACTGTGGTGGTTTTGAATTTTTTGGGTAATTGTGCAGAACCGTTGGGGTCTGGAATACCTTTAGTGGTTGAATGGAAATATTTGGTGCCGGTAAATAAATGTGTCTCATTTGATGGTTTCTTAACACTGACCAACGTCGAAACTGACGCCCAGGACTTTCTTTGATTTACTGACGTAATGTCCCTCAAAATATTCTTACAGTCAGATTTAGAAATCCACAAATATTGGGGAAAACTGTGTGTAGTATAGTGTAAATACTTGTTACCAATAGGAGAAAATTGGGAATTAGCCACCAACAAATCAGTGATCTCCCGCGCTACAATCCTATTCACTAAATCTGCAAAGGTGTGAAACAGGAGATTCAATTGGCCTGTGTGCACGGGATTTCAGTGTCTTAATTAAAAAAATCTCCTAATGATATGATGTTTCTCATGTGACCTCATCATGCGTACTGGACATCAGCATGATTTTACAGTTTTCCTACTATTTGTGAATTTCCAAATCTGCTTGCTGGATCATTTTAGGTGACATTCGAATTTTCTCCAAATTATAAAAGTTGGCACCAAAGGCTTACATGGAGAAGAGCAAATTAATTCAGCAAAAAATTGCCTTCAGTGGCGATAGAACCCAGAACCCCTGGATCTTTGCTCTAATTCCTTGATGACTGAGCTAAGTAGACATTTAGTAGACATTAATCAGTCTGAATCTTTGAGAACTTTATGAGGTCATGCTCTATTGATTCAAGAAATGATCCAAGTCTAAAAAGTGCAATGGTGCATGAAACAAAGCTCAGCTCAGGAATGTAATACCCAACACATATCTGCTTAGCTCAGTCATAAACGCTTTAGAACAAAGATACAGAGGTCCAGGGATCAATCCCCACTGGCGGCAATCATGTAAGCCTTTGTTGGTGACGTTGCCGACTTTGTATAATTTTGGGGAAACTCGAATGCATCAGTGACGAGGGGACTACCCCGGGTGTCAAGTGACATAGGTTTGTGGTTTGAATAGATTTAGTTTTTGTAGGTGGCGGAATCGGTCAGTGTGAATGTACACCAACAGTCCACACATTCACTTCGTTTACTTGGTATATTTACACAATATATAATATTGAAGATTCCTAGAACTGGTTGTGTTAATGGTGAATTTATTTTAATGTGGAATATATTGGAATTGTTTGTCAAATATACGTTTGATATATTTACATGTATGGCGCACTCAATGTACCTTTTTCAGGTAGAAGTTTATTCATGCAAAATCGTACACTTCCCTTTTAGTTCCCACTCCACACACATTCAATGTCCCACGTGTTTTAGTTAGTTCACGTCCACTTCTTTTGGTTCATCAAGCACCCAACCACCACCCCCACCCATCCAACCACAGATTTCCTCTTTCGTTCTTATTATTCTTATTTAAACAACCGTTTGCACCTTCCAGTGCTCGGGGGTGTTAGTTCGTCGTCTTCCTTCAACACGATGATGAGACCCACAGCGAAGGAGAGACGCGTACGCTTCCAGCAGGAGACGAAATCCCAGTCACTGGACACGCCGTATCACCACACCCATGAGCAGCAGAAACTCGACATGGACATGGACTCGGACACTATGGCGGAACGTTCCAACAGCTTCACTGCTATATCACAGTGCTATACGTCCGATAAAGGCAAAGAAACACTTGAAATTCTTTACCCTACGTTTGTTACCTCCTACTAGTTCTACATTGCATTGAATCACCAACATCTTAGGTGGATCCTTTCTAGTAGAGGTCGAGGTTGAGATACGACGCACCCAAAAACATAATCAGCAGTGAAATCGAGTATGTTCAAAAATATTCATTTTTGGTAACATACTCGATTTCATTGTGGATTATGTTTTACACTTTGGTACTGCAGGATACCAAACATATTTGACAGTTAAATTGAGTATGTTTTGAAAAATGAATATTTTTAAACATACTCAATTTAACTGTTGATTATGTTATTTTCGTCTTTATCTCAACCTCAACTTCAAACTAAACAAGAACACCATCTTAGTCTTTTCCCAGTGACTCTGCTCTCTTCTCGTACTTACTTACCTCCTGTAAGCTTCGTTTACATGGGGCGACGACAACGACCACGACATCTACATGGGCTTTTTGTCACTGTTGCTTTTGTCACAACAGGTACAAATCTCATTCAAAACAAAACAGTCTCCCATTAGTATTACGAGGCAATATTGACCACGCCCCCCTTCTCCCTCCCACATCCTTGCCATGCTAGAGCGGGAGCTAGGTGGGGGAGGGTGAAGGTAGGGTCACCTGGTCAGGGTACCAATCCCCCCCCCCCCCGTGAACAGAAGGACAAACACATCTGAAAAATTACCTTTCCTTGTAGTACGTATGTGGTCGGTAAGATGACGATGACAAAAAATGCCGTCGTCGTTGAAAACTTCAACACCCTTTCTGAACACCCTCACAGATTATAATGGAGTCCATTCTTACTTAAAAATGTTTTTTCTCGTTGTCGTTGTCGTTATCATCCATTGTGAACGAGGCCTTTGAAGTGTCTAACCTTTCCTATGGCATCTTCCTGCTGTAATTTCTCTTTTATAGTGCAGTTTGACAGTTAATCATTTCTCAGCATCACTGAACATTTATTACTTCTGTCGAATTCTTTAAAAAATGTGGGTTTTGGCTGCACCTTCTGCTGATATTTATGGTATAGTGGACTTTTCTTCTATGGGTAGTACTTCTCTTTTTCTGACAACT
>JBCAUG010228712.1:0-18820 GCA_038406175.1 Haplosyllis leylae | reverse complement strand
TGTTGTCTGATTATTTTCTCAGAATTTCATTGTTCTATAAGTCATATGAACTGGTACAGAGTTATCAACCAGTACACAAGCAAGAAATTGTACACAATCTAGTCCACGACAACCCTCACACTCACAGTATCCTCGACTTTCTGGTATAACGTAAGAACTATGTCTAGCTCCCACCTACCCACCACAAAAATCCTTTCATTCTCCCACCGTCACACCCACCTTATCCACGACTTTCTTGTGGGACGCGAGAACTGTGTCTGGCTGATTTATGCATTACTTATGAGACAAAGACATCTCCATGTCAACATTCATTACCCTCCAGATGCCTTAAACGCCTTTTAATACCGACCTGTGCAATACCTGCGTGTCCCCCTAAGTATTCTCGCTGGCCCTCATAAATACATGAATAAATTTGAATAGATTAGCCACGAGGCACCCGAACTTTTATGAATACTCTGCATGAAAACAATAGACTGCTTCTCAGGTGTCAGGTGGATTACTCAGGCAATATTGGAGTTTTTCAGAAACACACAACGTTGGCAATGTTGGCATTGTTGCCAACTTTTGTCCATGTATTTCTAGTTTTTTCTCTTTATTTCCACCAACCAATGCTCATAAATGTGAAATTAGAAACCAAGAGGTACATGAGGATCACATGTAAAGGTTACTTGCTTTATTGGACTAGTTGATTTTAATGGCACAGTTAAAATAAAGTTGGCAATGTTTGCATTCTTGTATTTCCGTGAGTTTGTGAAAAAACTCTGTTGTAGTTTTTCTGAAATGGAAATAAAATTCAAGGAATCTGGTAAATCACTGAAGCATGAATTTACCTGCATAGTGCTGGCGCTGTGGTATGTACGTGTCCCGTACACACCAGATTGCAGGTTCGAGTAACTTTTTACCAAAAAAATAGTCACTGCATTCTTTCAGTGAAAACTCAAATCTCAAAACTAGACATGGATTCGCATCGAATTATAAGTTTCTCAAACAAAAATATCCCAATGCAAAACTGTAGCAACAGGAAACAGAACAGCAGAAGCGGAAAGCTTTTCAAACCTATTGTTGGATTACACCTTCAAAAATACATTTTATTACTTCAGAAAGTCTTTAATAGAAATTCCTTGTTTTGCTTAGAAACGGTTCAGCAAAAAATGCTTTACATTGTTCAATAAATTTTCCCGCCATAAATCTGGAACCAACACAAACCTGCGCCGGAAGATGGTGTCGGTTACAGGTCCGTTCACACTGATCCGTGTAGCGTTAGCGATTGCGCTTGTCACTACTCTAAAGGCCTGTTCACACCAAACGACTTACGTAACGTTGACGGGCGACGCCTTAGATCTTCTTGACGGGCACTGTGACAGACAGAATGGGTTACACACCCATTTTGACTGTCACCGTAACGGACCTTAACGCTAACAATCAGCATGGATGAAGTTTATTTTTAAGGACCATTCAAACTGAAAGAAGGCGAAAGCGAAATTTTTCTGTGTTATTTGTCGTCAGTCAGTGTGAACGGTGCATTAGATTTACAGAGAACACGGATGATAAGCATGTCGATTTCACAATCGCTATAGGCTTAGCTAGTACGATGTCTAAAGGTCCGTTCACAGCGAACAAAACCCGTCACTGTCACAAATGTTATGTTAACGCGCAAAACGGGTTCTGGCCGTTACAGAGACCGTCAAAAGGATCAAAGGTGCCGCCCGTCACTGTTAGGGTGACGATGATGGAATTGTTTGGTGTGAACATACCTTTATTGTCTCTTGCGGAAGGATGGGCCCATTACCCATTACCCAATCAAATGTTGGCATTGTAAGACCTGGTTTTCACACCACGTTGTCTTAGGGTCAATTAATACTGAAACAATCGGAATGCAATGTCAAGTATCAAATGAATAGAGACCAAAGAATAGTTCCGTTTTCGCCTTCGCTTCCGTTCGGTGTGAATGAATCCTTAAAACCTTGAGTATCATGTAACCGCCTGAGATTTACAATTGGTAGCGTTTTACAAGAAGCGGCTCATATTGTCGGGATTTCTTTCATGTCCCTCTGCATTATACATGAGGTTCTCTGTGCCTCTCCCTTTGAGGTTCTCTGTGGCTCTACCTTTGATTAATGTATGAATGGAGGTTATTTATAGAAGCAGGAATTTATCAAGTTGTAATTTCAATTTTTTTTTAGGAAACGAGGTTTTTAGTATTTTTTATCTAAGAGCGCGTAAATCACTAAGATTCTGCAGACAAGAGATTTTATCAAAACTCAGATCATCGAGTTTTTCAAAAGTCTTTACTGTAATTACTGTAATTTCACAAACCAATATTGGGACAACTGAAAAAAGTTGGTGAACTGAAATTAGTTTGGCACTAAAAGCAGTTCAGTACCAAAGGTAACATCAATAATAGTTGCAACATTGAAAATAGTTGGCCCATTTTCAGTAGCATTGCCATTGATTCAATGGTACTACTTTTAGTGTGCTAATTTTAATTGACCAAAAAATGTTGACTGATATTAATTGGTCAACTTGTTATGGTACGCTATTACTAGTCTAGGTAATTACAGTAATTACCGTAAAGATTTTTGAAAAAACATGAATAATACAAACTGATATATGTTACAATCACGCAAATTGTTCGTTTCGTTGTCATGTGAATAGTTTTGCATCAGGTAGCTTTGAAAGTAATTTTATTCCGAAGATTAAATGTTATAAATTTTTCAAGTAAAATTTGTGATGGTCATTTAAATTCTGAATCCGGTGAAGCCATTGAAGTAGACAAGGCCGTTCTCCCACAGTGGAGTACTATCAGTGCCCGCTGCGCACACAACCTGTAGCGTGTCACCTGTAAAATTAATTTTATTTTTGATTAAAACTTTTAAATATCGATTAGAAATCTTAAATTACATCATTTTTTTAGCATCTGTCGTTTTGGTGAGAGATGGAATTCAAGCCATTTAGTTGCAAGTTTAAAAAGTTCAAAGAAATTTTAAAATATTTTGTAAATAGGTTTAAATTGATACCTTCAGCAAGATAAGCAATCCCATTGCAAGATGATGACTCGGAATCACTGTCTACCGATTCCATTAAGTCACTATGTGCGGTACAAATCAATTCCCCATTGACATCAACATCAAAACCGCCGTTCTCATCACCATCAAATGTTAGGAAAACAGAGAAGTAGTATCCATTTCCACCAGGGGGCATATATCCCAGATGAGTTGTCATATCTATGAGAAAAAATAACATGTAATAGATCCAATGTTGTATTCCATTGTGAGTATTTCATTTATTTCAAAACTCACTCACCACCTCGATTCAGCAGAACTTCATTGGAGATCTAACAGGGATATAACTTCAACACTCACCCATCCCCTTCATTCAGGAGAACCTCATTGAAGGCAAGGATGTCTCCCCCAGAAATGTTGTCAGTATGGTATGGAATGATATGGTGGCTGAAGATAAAGGGTTCAATTTTATTATTATTGCAGTGAAGTGATGTAAAACTTTCAGTCAAACAATTAGAAACAACTGAATTGTTCCCTTTTAGATAATTATGTCATTTTTTGTGAAATACTGGTACAAGTTATGTAACAGTGTCAACCTGGAAAAAGATACAGAAGTAAAATATTCAATATACCAGGTCTATTTACCAACATGTATTACATATTTACAAATACTGGTAGCAAAATAACTTTTCAATTTTAAAAAGTAAAAATTCAAGAAGTTTTCTGTTCGATTCCTTGTCAAGGGATCCCAGAAATGTGTTACCGTTCCGACCACCGCCAATTTCCTCCAAGGCAACAACACGCGAATCGAGAGCAACAGCGACATCTTGTAAGGCTTAAGGCTGCAAAAATAAAAAAAAAAGATAAAATAACACTGCCTTAATAAAAGGCCAAGTATTACAATAACGTGTGTTGTATTCTCCATTCCCCAACTTACCTTCAACTTCTTCATCAATAACATCGATTTCAGTTTCGATGACATTCATTCCTTGTTCAAGGCCAAGCAGTCTCTCATTTTGTAGGAGTTGGTCGTCAAAGAGGAAGTCCACATCCTCATCCAGATCCACAACGTTTTCTTCTAGATCAGCGACCTGGATCTCCAGAAGAGCTACTCTTTCCTCTATCGTAGTGTTTTGGGCAGAAATTTCATTCTTTAATTCCTGATTAATGATCAGCTGATTCCGGAACAACTCTGTCAAATGTTTGACCTGGTCTGATAGATCCTGCAAAGTATGTGTAATAATATCATAGTTTGACTTTGTATTTAACACTCTTTATGGTTTACATAAATTAAAAATATTTACATATTTAGGAATACTACAATACTTGCCTTGAACTCCTTGTCAGTGACGGATACGACATCGCCCAGGAAAAAAGCAACAGTCATCAATATGGTTAGAAATTGTATCGTCGCCATAGTTACCACTGTACAGGTAGAGGTTGATACGTGATGATACAGACTCTAATTTATACAAAAAGATGTAACTATTTTTCTTGAGAATCAAACACATGTTGTTCTTACTTTATGCAAAGTTCATGGTATCAAAATCTAAATGATTTTGTCTAAGTTTGTTTTAAGTTTCTTAGTATCAGAATTTAATACATCGATAAAGTACAGGTTGGAGCAATTTTAGTACATAACGTCCTGGTAATGGTCTAAGTATGGAAATGAAGAACTTCCGACGAGACCATATTTGGGTTAACGAGGTAACGTTTGACGTGTATATTTGGTTGAAGAAATACCGTTTATAAGTTTGACGTATGCAGAGTTCATCATTTAGTTACAGAGATAACATTTGGGTACAAGTCAGTCCTTGGTAGAAATAAGGAACTTCCGACGAGACCATATTTGGTTGAAGAGATAACATTTGGGTACAAGTCAGTCCTTGGTAGAAGTAAGGAACTTCCGACGAGACCATATTTGGTTGAAGAGATAGCATCTGGGTACAAGTCAGTCCTTGGTACAGAACTTCCGACGAGACCATATTTCGTCAGACTTATTTGGCATTAACATTTAACGCATTGGTATTTAATTTATTAAAGGATCATTGTTGGAACATTTAGTTCTTCCTTGTATAAACCTTTACCAATGTTACCAACTTTGTATGATTTAGGGAAAACTGGATTGAAATAGCATCGAAACATCTATGACTGCCACGGGAATATTAGTATTTGACATTTGAAATGCACTCTAAATTTGTGTTGCCTGGGACCAACAAGTAGTTTATTGATTTGGACAAATGTCATTTCTAGGGAACGGTAGATTCGTAAATTTCTTCCGAGAGGTTGATGTTCAAAGGCACATTTGAACAATATACGATTTCTACGGCTGATTTTCTAATTTAACAATAACGTTTTTTTATTAATGCTTTTAAATCTTATTTTATTTGCTTTACCAAAATATCGGTTACAAACTAATTCATTTTTTCAAATATTACTTTTTCAATTGACTCAGATTCTGAATCCGCTGAAGCCATGCCAATAGAAGTCTGGGTTTTCAGCCAATGGAGTCGTATCACTGCCTTGTCTGTACACAACCTGCACCATGTCGCCTATAAATTCAAATAACTCTTGCGTTAAAAAGATACGTTACAAACATAGTTGTTTACAGAACATTCTAAATAACTGAAGATCACTTAATAAATCTGGTTCTATGTATACCTTCAACAGCATAAGTAGCGGCATTGCAGGACGTCGTTTCGTAATCGTTCATGTCAGCGGCAGCTGTACAGATTAGTTCACCATTCAATTCAATGTCAAAATAAGCTACTTCATCAGGACGGACCGACAAATAAACCGAGAAATAATAGAATCCATCTCCACCAGAGGGCACCGTGAATGTTCCGGTTGTTCTGTCGTATCTGTAACAATAAACACAGAAGTAATAGAATCCATCTCCACCAGAGGGCACTGTGGATGTTCCAGTTGTGATGTCATATCTGTAAATAATAAACAGAGAAGTAAAAGAATCCATCTCCACCAGAGGGCACTGTGAATGTTCCGGTTGTGCTGTCATATCTATAAACAATAAACAGAGAAGTAATAGAAAACATCTCCACCAGGTGGCACTGTGAATGTTCCGGTTGTGCTGCTGTACCTTTAAGCAATGAACAGAGAAGTAATAGAAAACATCTCCACCAGAGGGCACAGTAATTGTTCCGGGTGTACTGTCATATCTGTAAACAATGAACAGAGAAGTAATAGAATCCATCTCCACCAGGGAGGCACTGTGAATGTTCCGGTTGTGCTGCTGTACCTTTAAACAATAAACAAAGAAGTAATAGAAAACATCTCCACCAGGGGGCACTGTGAATGTTCCGGTTGTGCTGCTGTACCTTTAAACAATGAACAGAGAAGTAATAGAAAACATCTCCACCACGGGGCACTGTGAATGTTCCGGTTGTGCTGCTGTACCTTTAAACAATGAACAGAGAAGTAATAGAAACATCTCCACCAGGGGGCACTGTGAATGTTCCGGTTGTACTGCTGTACCTTTAAACAATGAACAAAGAAGTAATAGAAAACATCTCCACCAGAGGGTACTGTATATCTTTCATCTGTGTCGTGGTATCTATCAAGTTGTCATTTTGAAATTACGTCAAACATTTTTTTCTCAAAAGCAATGAAGGGGTTTATGTTTACATATTATATTTTTCTAACAGTGAAATATGAAATAATCTGCATATCATCTATTATGAAGGAATTCGATATCATTAAGAAACCAAAATAACAGCACTACAGGAAGACCCTTTAAGTGATTCCAATTGATAATGCAGTTATTTATCAGATTCACCGAATTCACTGAATTTACTCCACTTGGGGAAACTCCGATGGTTTCATAGCTCAGGAGACTTAGCTTTGCACATACACATACACACGAGTTTTTTCAAAATTCTTTCATCCAATTAGATGAATTTGACAAAAATAATTTTGAAAAAGTCAGATTCGAACCCCAGACCTACTGATCAATTTACTGGCTGCTTTAACCATTACACCACAGACATATCTGTGGCTGTGGGTAGCTTTAAATAGGCCCCAATTCATGCACCAGTAGTTTTATCTAATTCGTCTAATTAGACGAAAATCGCGTCATTTTGAAAAAAACTAGACTCTAGTGCCTTATATATTCCTACCCGCTGTCTTCGTTGAGAAGAACTTCATCAAACAAAATGGCAGATCTAAATGGTATGCTGCTGTAAGATAGCAATACGGTATGAAAAGCAATAGTATCTGAAAATAATTATTGACAATTTTTTTAATATTTTACTTATTCCACTTATTTTGTTGTTTACATTTGAGTCACACTTCTTCGAAAACGGTTAATCAAAAATTTGTTGCCATATTATTATGTTATAAACTCATAAACCATTTTCTTGGCCTCCACAAATTGTACATAACTAAACAAAATCACTTTTTTCCTGATCAAGAGTGTCGAGCAGGTAATATAGATATATTTGAAATATCTACACGATGTGTGACAAGAGTTACCATTCAGAATACTCCCTCCATCATTTTCTTCCAGAGCGGTAACTCTCTCATCCAACTCAACATCTGTCATCTGCAAACCTACAATATGAAACACGCCTTTAATTTTGGTCTTTTTGTTGACAAATGATTCTGTTTTGAAGATATTTGTTAGATATAGCACATTTGAGCATGTAAGAAGTTAAACTGAAGGTGAAACTAAGAATCATATCTCAACAGGGATATACCTTGGATACTTTCTTCGGCTGCTGTCAGTCTTGTTTCCTGGTTATCAATATTTCCTTCCAAATCTAAAATTGAACATTTCCTCGTTGCATCTGTATTGTTATAATAGTGAATATAATATTATTTGAATAGTCAGACTACCAGATGCAAGACAAAGGAAAGACGTTAGGTTACCAGTAACATCAGACTCTGTCGACGTTATTCTTGCATCATGATCGGCAGTTGTTCCCTCAAGTGTTTCCACCTCACTTCTAGTTCAGCTACAGAGCTGTTCCCTCCACCCCCTCCGTTCTCCTCTAAAACTGTCACTCGAAAATCTAATGCAAGGGTTGTGTCCTGCAAATCTATGAAAAATGCAGTACATTTAATTTTGTATATTTCCAATATTTCTTCCTCCACTTCCACGATTTTCCATCACTCTGTCGTCAACATAAATTAAAGTATGAAGTTGGCAAATTCACAAATCTAACGAAGGCAATCATAGATATTTTACTCACTGTCAGGGTCTCCATTGATTGCTTCGATATCTGATTCTAAGTCATTGACCCCTCCTTCCAAACTGAAGAGTCGCTCGTCCTGAATGACTTGTTCATCAAACAGGAAATCAACATCTTCGTCCAGCTCCACTACACCACCCTGAACAACTGTGACGTCTTCTCTTAGGTCCGCGACTTGTACTTCAAGCAAAGATACTCTCTCCTCAATGGTGCTGTTAAGTGCTGCTCCTGCTAATGATCAGTTTCAGTGAATTAGATGAAACAAATAACTCTGCCAGCATGTGAAAAATAATCAAAAGTCGGAAGTTTGGAATTATGGTTGAAAGGGCATACGGTAAAAAAAATACGACATATCAACTAGTAATTAGTAATTAGAAAGAATTTAATTACAAAATATTTGAGTTGGCATTAACTGAAGTGCTGGCGTACTTTTGGGTAAAGTTCAAGAGGATTTGCTTACCGCCAGTGGGTGGCCACGGGTGATGGGTGTTGTCATCATGCACATTTCGTTGCCCTTGGTTTCCTGTGTTGATGCTTTGTCTTCCTAGTGCACGGTTAAGCTGTAGTAACTGATTGAATTGAACCTTTAACATTTAAATACAGACAAAGTGTGATATGAGAGTATTGTAGGATAAACCAGAACTAAAAGGGAAGATGTTTCTGTTTTTCTCTAATTTCTCAATATTTGAACAAACCTTGTTTTCTTCCTTTAATTCATGGTTGATCACAACCTGCTGATTCAGCAGTTTACTCAATTGATTGACTCGATTAGAGATACCCTGGCAACACATCGATAATGTATTTTAAGAATACGTCCATAAGATAAGTTAGTGCAAATTTTCACTAGAATCTAATTTTACAATTGAATTTAATTTAGATACCTGATTTTCCTCCTTCAGTTGATTATTGTCGTGCTGTAGTTTCTCAATTGCGATCATCTGATTCTGGAACAGCTCCCTCAAATGCTTTACATGATCAGAAAGATCCTGCAAAAACACAATAAATAACTCAGAGAAATCAAAATTTATTAACACTTTATTAGTTGAAAAAGTCAGTAGCTGAGCCTGTAAAAATTAATACTGAGTTCTGTACAGCACATACTTCAAATTCCTTGTCAGTGACGGATACGACACCGCCCAGAAAACAAGTAACAGCCAACAATATGGTTAGAAATTGTTTCTCCGCCATAGTTATCGCTGTACAAGTACAGGTTGATACGTGGTGATACAGACACTCATTTATTCAGTAGAACTTTATATTAGTCATGAGAACAAAACATAAGTTATTTTGTCAATTTTATTCAGTGTAAGTTTCTGGTATCACATCTAGTACATTGCTATTCCTTAGTACAAAACGTCCAGTTCAGTCCTTTGTGCGTAAGTCAAGAACTTCCGACAAGACAATATGTGGTCAGGCTTTTGAATGCGATTTTTCCATTTGATATAGTTTAAGCTCGTTTTACGCAGGTTGTGGAATTAAAATGTAATACATTGATATTTCATAGTTTGGGGGTAATTTAATGCCTAATATGTTAGTACACGCTAGTGCTCGGTAGAGAAGTCAGAAACTTCCGACGGAATCATATTTTGTCGTACAATAAAGTCCAAATCTTACGTACCTGTCCCCAACCTTCGTATAAACTTATGATTTTTAAAATATTCATTTTATGAGCTAAAATAGAATCAGTGCAAGGTAAGTTTAAGCAAACATTCTGAAATATTTAAATCGCAGTTTTCCTGTAACTCTTACATGGCATTCCTTTGAAACTTTAATGTAGAGTAACTAAGTTAACAGAAGCACTGAATCAGAACCATTTAAACGAATACGAAATCGCTTTTCAAATGCGAAATTTATTCATGAAATCAAAATAATAACAGAACGAATTTTGTAAATAAAGTGATTTAAATTCTGAATCCAGTGAAGCCGTTGTAGTAGTAAGCTGTACTCTCAACCAATGGAGTCGTGCCACCGACATATGAGTACACGACACGCACAACATCACCTGGTATAAGTATTTCATAGTGAATAATAAATACACAAAACTCAACTGAACTTCACGATAATTTGTGAATGTACCTTCCACACATACCTTCCACAGCGTAAATGGCCCCACTGCAAGACATCGCCTCAGTATCAGAAGCAGGTGTTTCCGTAATGTCACTGAAGGCTGTACAGATCAAATCCCCATTGATTTCAATGTCAAACCCAGCAGCTATATCACCATACACTCGGAAATAAACAGAGAAGTAATAGAATCCATCTCCACCAGGGGACACTGTGAATGTTCCGGTTCCGCTGTCGTATCTGTTATTATTGAACAAAGAAGTAGTAATATCAATGTCCACTTAGTGTTTATTGTCAATTGGTCTTATGTGAAACGTGCAAAACAAAAGACCCCAGCAGGAGCAGAATTCAGTAAAACAAAGTCACATGAAGTTATCTAGTTCCAATACCTACCCATCACCTTCATTTAATACGACTTCATTAAACAGAACAGATGATCCACCTGGTATGCTCGAGTAAGAGGTCAGTACAGCATGGAAAGCAACGGTTTCTGAAAACAATACTGACTTCAGGTGTTAGTCTGCAATTATTACCAGGCTAGTGGGGATTTTCCATCCATGAAAAATATGAAGGAGTCAAGAATATCACTTTAGTGGCTCACTCGACCTTACGTGAAGTGAGATTAGACCTACACTAGTTTAAAGTCAAGGTAAACCAGTGATAACCAAGGACATCTAATGAAAGACCTCAATCCAATAAAGGTAAAAGATGTCTCTTTTATTCCATGTTATCAGCTACTAAATGTATGAGTTGTAAGGATGCAATCGATGGTAAGCAAAACTGAATAATTAGGGTTCTTTGGAGGTTTGGAACTACTATCAATCTAAAATGGCGCAAAAACTGTAAAATGTGCTTCAAAACTAAAATCATCTGATATCAGATACTTATTATCACCTACTATAAATATGGTTACAAGGGCAAGCAATAATTGGCACATTTTGAGCCTATTGTTCCATTAATGGCTATTTGGTAACAAGTAATTAGAAATTGCTTTACCAACGTAATGTTATTTCAATGGAGAAGCTACTTTCATACTGGTCATTTATTTACTCCTCACATGGGAAAAAAATTTCAAAAAAATACTTGTAAACCAGTGATACATCTTTATGATTCAATGAGCCAACGTCATTGTAAACGTCATTTTTGAATTTAAAACTTTGTTTCTGAACAGTTTTGTGTGAATTACCATTCAGAAATATGCCTCCACTACTCTCCTCGAGGGCTGTAACCCTTGCGTCCAATTCAACATCTGCCATCTGCAAACCTGGACATGACACAAAATTCATGAGCACATAGTTCACACCAATTATTGCCATCTGCATTTCTAAATACAACAGCACTTTCTTAAGCCTTCTTTAAGGAATTATTTGGTACGTAAATTCGATGAAACCTGACTGTCATGTGTATGTACCTTGTATGTTTTCTTCAACAGCTGTAAGTCTTGTCTCCTGGTCAGCAACCGTTCCTTGCAAATCTGAAATTCAAAGATCACGTGTTTTTGTAGTCAATTTGGGAATTGGTACAGCAGGTGACGCACTAGGAGGATTGAAGTACATGCAGGCGACAAAGCACATAAATAAGTGACATAGGGAAGACATCAGAAGAAGTCCAGAGCATCAGTACCATAGCCTCCATACAAAAACATTTATATTCTACGAAAGTTCAGAGAAATTTTAGGCTTTTCTAGAAATGTAAGAAATTGAACAATAGATAAACACACGATACTTGTTCTCATGATTAATTTCAACAATTACCATTCACGTCGGATTCAGTGGCAGAAATCCTGGTTTCATGATCAGCAGTTGTTTCCTCAAGTGTTTCCACCCTCACTTCTAGCTCAGCTACGGAGCTGTTCCCATCACCCCCTCCATTCTCCTCCAAAGCTGTTACCCGGAAATCCAATGCCAGTGTTGTGTCCTGTAGATCTATAAATGTACGGTCAGAATTTGTCATTCAATATTTGCGTTGACAAAGACAACTTATGAGTAAACACATACCTACAAGTTCTTTATCAATCTCATCAGATCCGCATTGTTTCCGCCTTAAAGCACTTACCTTCAAGTTCTAACGCTATTTCAAAAGAAGTCTCCTCAAGATTCAGGAGTCTCTGATCCTGAATGACTTGTTCATCAAACAGGAAGTTGACGTCTTCATCCAATCGCGTCACGTCCTCATCCACTTCAGTGACGTCTTCTCTTAGGTCCGAAACTTGTATCTCAAGCAAAGACACTCTCTCCTCTATGGTGCTGTTCAACACATATTCTATAAAATAATTCCATTCAGATTGAGTTCGCTTTTACATTTTCTAGCAGGATGCCATAGATCTATTTCAGTTAAAAAAAGCTTCGTCAATTTTCTTTTTGGAAGAAATGTGTCACAGAATTTATTTACCATTTGTGGGCTGCCTGGTGTCATGGATGATGACATCTTGACGCATATTTCCTTGTCCGTGGTTTTGTCGGTTGATATTTTCCCGTCCCAAGAAACTATTAATTTGGCGTAGCTCCCTAGACTGAGCCTTTTAAAAAAATGGAAATACAAAAAAACAAGAAAAAGTCCTCCTGCATGCACGCAAGAGGCATACTGCCCCCTGCTTAGCAACTGCTCGCTCTGTTGTCCTATCCCAGGGGGTCGGTACCCCTACCTGACCTGGTTGGGAATGGGTACACCTTTCCTGGACATTAGGGTACCCCAACCTGACCCAGTAGAGGGATGGGGTACCGATCCCATCCCTGCCCCCCCCCATGGACAAACAGACACCTGTGAAAACAGTATCTTCCCATCATACTGAAAACAGCCTGCCTTAAATAAGGTTTGTCTAGATTGCACCATGTTGTTCAATGTTCTCAATCAAATCTATGTAGATTTACCTTCTCTATTGTTTAAAATAACAATTTCAACTTGTTCATGACAGGATAACTATGGTATGCATCTAAATATACAACATCTATGCAGTACGAATGTCACCTGTCCATACGAAAATGCTCAACACGTGACATTAAAATCATTGAACGCCTTGCTTTTAATATTTTTAATATACCTCATTTTCTTCCTTTAACTGATTGTTGATCACAACCTGCTGATTCAGTAGCTTACCCAATAGATTAACTCGATCAGAAATATCTTGAAAAGATATTCATGAAACCTATTTCAGTTTATTTCCATCTTAAATCATTTTTACGACATTATTAACTCAATTTTACTTTCTGGAAACTACTCGTTTTAATCCAATTTAAATACCCGATTTTCCTCCGTTAACTGCCTGTTAATGATCAGCTGATTCTCCAGGATTTCCTTCAAATCCTTCACATGATCAGAAAGATCCTGCAAAATACACACATTTCTATCACAGTTTGTCATGAACAGACATGGGTTCGGAATTATGAACAATTTTAGGTAGCATACAACACTTACTTTGAATTCCTTGTCAGTGACGGATACAACACCGCCCAAGAAACAAGTAACAACCAACAATATGGTTAGAAATTGTATCTTCGCCATAGTTACCACTGTACAGGTACAGGTTGATACGTGGTGATACAGACATTAGTTTATACAATAAACTTTATCTTTGTCCTGAGAACAAAACACTTGCTGTTTGTTGGATGTTCGATTTACACAAATATAAAGATCTGTATGAGTTTTTTTGATTTCCCTATAGAAAATTCAACTAATGCAACCAATTAGATAACTAAAATTTAAGACATTTTTGAGATTTTAGCTACTAATCCACAGTCAGGCATGCTAACCATTACACCAAAGAGTCATCTGTCAGCAGGGGACACATGCTTGACTGGTCCTAGTTGAATCAAACTAATTTATTTAATTGAATTAATCTAATTAAAAGTTTTACAGCAACTGTGTACATGGACAATTAGTTTGTTTAGATCATAGAAAAACATTGAATTTTGGTTGGGAAGTGAATGTTTGTGAGTTTGCAGATGTTTCTTGTTTGATGATATGGTATTATGGTTATTACTAAGACGGGGAATGATGATGAAGAAGATAAAAATGATTGAATAGAATAAATGAGTATTTTAGGCTCATAATATTTGGAAATTTCTGATCATTCCATGATCATTGCTTAAGGTGTCAATTTTGCATACATGCAGGTGATGAATATTGTGCTATGATGAAACCAGGTTAAAATAATAGTTTAAGCAATTAGACTAACAGTGAGGGGTTTGGTTAATTGGGTGTATACTGTGACAATAAATACAGATGGGGTATGCAAAACGAATGCAAGATAGACTGAACAAAACCTAATAAAGATCTAAGCTATTGTCCTCTGATAATTGCAGGTAAAAAATTAGAGGTGCTTCTGAATAATAGAATGAAAATTGATCTCTACAGGCATAGTTTTAAGAAGCCTAAACCTGCAGTATGGTATTGTGAGATACCTTTATGTATCGATAAAGTAAGATCTGTAGTTAAGGAAATGTTAAAAGATGTTGGTTTAAATGATTTTTTTATCAACCACTCACTAAGACAAACAATAACAAGCTGGTTAGGATATTCAATTGACAAAGTAAGTCTAATACTATAGAAAAATCAAAACATGTGTAACAGGTTAATAATGCCTATGGAGGTCTTCCAAGGGTATTCTGTCTAATTTCTGATGGAAGTGGTTATTTCCATACACCATTTTAAACAGCTACAATGAGTGAGCCCCTCCTTGTGTACATGTATTGATCACAAGTCTGTTGCATCTAGACCCCTCTCAGCTATCCAATCAATGTTCCCATCCCATGCACACCCATACTGACCAATCAGACATCCCTGCATGATCTCTGAACCAATGGGAGTATTACAAGTCAGAGTGGTATTCCAACTTAGCCCCCCTAGTCTGTATACTTAGTGTGTGGCCCAATTGAGTTAAGAATGGTACCAAACTGAGACAGTGGCTTCCAGTACTAAATGCTTGGCTGAATGGTAGCAAATCTTTTTGAACCCCCCCTCCCAGATGTCTAGTGACTTTTTTCTGGAATAGCCTTGGGCTCTTTCCTTTCTCAAGGAACTAAAGGTATTGCCAAAGTGATTGAAATGGCCAAAGCAGCCAATTCAGAGTACTTTCAGCTATCCCTAGGAGGAGAGGGCTTGCAAAGCCACTTCCTTTTTGAGAAGTTACTTCTGTTTGCTATTGGCACCTTAACATTCTGGTGGTTCTCCAGAGGTGCTCCTTTTATAGAAGCACCTACAGCTTATATAGCCTTTATGTAACCACCAACATATGAAGGCTACTGCAGAAAGTAATCCATAGAGGGGGACGCAGCAAGGGTGGAGACCATTTAGTGCAAACTGGGGCTTACTGTCTCAGTTTGTACCAATCTCATCTCAATTGGACCACATATCAAATATCTGAACTGGGGGGGGGGGTGAGTAGGAATATCACTCTATCTAGTATTACCACCATTACCTCAAAGATCATGTGGTGGTGTCTGATCGGTAAGTAGGGATGTGCATGTGATTGGGGAAAACTGATTGATTAAGTGGGAAGGGGCTCCACATGATAGAATGATGATTGGTACATGTATGCAAGGAGGAGGATGATCACTCTTCAAGCCACTTTGTACTGTGTGCAGAAATAACTGCCTTTCTTAGAAAAAGACAGAACAACTTTGGACGTCCTACACATGCTGTATTTACCTGTTACACAATGATGAGATTGTCCTTTTGTCAATATTAATGTTCAGCATTTATTGATTACACCTAGACCCATGACTTTGGTAAGATCCAAGTAATTCAGCAAAAAAAATAATTTGGAAATATGAAATAGTACTGCAATGAGCACTGTCAGTACTTGTTAGAAGTGATGATACACAGCCAGTTCTGGTGCAGAAATGTCATCACATCCAATAAAGGGCTCAAAAAACATACATTATCCCCCAATGTCAATGTATTTGAACTGCTCAAATATCTCTTCGTGTCACCACAAATATTCATTGGCAACTCCAGAAGCACTAATTCATTGAACAATGCAAAGATGGCTGTATTCACAGCTATGAAACTTTTTATGGGTTAGTCAAAACAAGCTTTGGCAGACATTTGGGGCTCAGACCCACGACCATCCGCACTGTTCCGGTCACTCCGGTGTAGAGTGCCAGAGTGACTCGCCATGAAATCTTGGCACTTCCCCTGATACAAGGGGCAGAGGCAGCCTTATCTTCAGGGCTTGCCGTAACACTTGAGCCCTCAGATAACATGCACCATTTCCCCTTCTATCTTTCCCCTTAACATAATTTTTTGTCAATTTTTCATGCACAAGAAAATAATTTAAATAGCTAAAAATTTATTTATCATTTCTAAAAAAGCAAAATGCTTCCAAAGTATAAAAAATAATTAATAATGACTTAAAATTTATTTCATTTTGCATATTTTTAATTTTGAAAATTGAATTTTTCCATCTGTTTTGATAAAGTTGTTACTATATTTCACATACTAACTTGTAAAAATTGAAGATTTCTTTATTCTTTAAATATAAAGACATAAATAAATGAGTTTTGGAAATAATATTTTAGTAAAAAGTGATGTTTTGTTTATGTGGGGGGCCCATTTTACTGTGCAAATCAGGGCCGGTGCCAGGATTTCACGGAGTGGGTCAGAATATTCTGTTATTATGCGATCTGCCGGGCTGCTCCCCCCTGGGTGTCGCAAAAATCGTGCTTTTGGCATCTCTGACTAAATGCGAAGAAATTATGAATTTAATTTGGCTTTTGTTTACATCAGTAACACATATCAATTTCACATTATCTGTTTTTTGAATGGAAAGTTTATTCATGAAGCCAAGCAATACGTTTACAAAGTCTTTCCGGAAGTGACTCAGATTCTGTATCCGGTGAAGCCGTTGTAATACCAGGTTGTACTCTCCCACAATGGAGTCTCATCACTGGCCAATGAGTATATGACCTGCACCCTGTCACCTAGAGTAAGAAAAATAATTAGCTTAGGAAAGTTTCATTAGGTGCGGCCTTGATGGCCACTAATAGCCGTGAATGAGAATGTCATAGGTTGCATGCAAATAATTAAGTAGTGAAAGTTTCACTTGGGGGCTCGTAAATGGCTGCAAATACTCGTGAATGACTGGGATAAGGCATTCATATATCCCCACCATCTTCCCAAGATTTTTGAGGAAAATAGCCAAAGCCAACCGTTAAGGTGGCTCCAAAGGAGTCACCAATAAATTCATAAAAAAAGGGTTATAATATAAAAATTGACAGAATGAATTCGTTCTTATTTACACGCATTGCTATGCAGTTCTTTCTTGTCAGTTTCTGGTTAAACATCTATCACATTAATTGCTCTTCTAAGGTGAATATCTTTGTTTTAAATGCATATAAAATGTATAAATGTGATCAAATTATAAGGTTATATAAGGTTATAGATGTGACACCTACTTTATTTGTATATTTGATGGACCATATTAAAATCTGTAAAGTAGTACTGAATATTTTCAAGGTAAATATAAAATACAGTGTACATTCTGCACATTGCAAAATGTGACAAAATTAAGAAGACACAACAGAAGATACAGACTTATATCAAAAACCTGTATCGATTCAATCTCAGATAATTGGTTGTTGTCAGCATCTGTGTGCTACGTAGATCTATTCTTAAAATAAAAGCAGTTGTTGAAAAGTGAAAAATCCACAGAAGACACAAGGTTTACTGTAAAACTGTATTTGTAAATACCTGCATGGACTAAAGCAGTACCACTGCAAGATGACATTACTGAATCATTGGAGGGTGATTCCGATAGGTCAGTGAAAGCAGAACACAGGACTTCCCTATTGATTTGAATGTCAAAGCAGTCACCTATACCGCTTTTCACGCGCAGGTTCAGAGAGAAGTAATATAACCCGTCTCCACCAGAGGGCACTGTGAATGTTCCGGTTGTGCTGTTGTATCTGTAAACAATAAACAGAGAAGTAGTAGTATCCATCTCCACCAGGGGGCACTGTGAATACTGCTGTGGAGTCGTCGCATCTGTAAACGATAAACAGAAAAGTAATAGAATCCATCTCCACCAGGGGGCACTGAAAAAGTTCCAACCGAACTATTGCATATGTAAACAGCAAATAAAGAAGCTATAGTGTTAATATCAACTAAAGGGCACTCCGAATGTTCCAGTTGCGCCTTCATATATGTAATTTTATCAAATTAGTGTGCCTAAATTCATAATACAAGAATGTTTCAGCATAATACTTGTTTTTTTATCGTCAGTCCTACATAAAAACAACTTCCTATTATAGGCGTTGAGAAAATTTTTTGCACTCACCCATTACCTTCATTCAGCATAACCTCATTGAACATCAGAACTGATCCTTCAGATATTGATGTATAAGCGGTCAACACACTATAGAATGCAACGGTATCTGTAAAAAAAATGGCGATTTTAAAAATGTGTTGTAAATTGGTAAACAGGAATATCAAAAATGACTTCAGAAAATTTTATACTAATTACCTTGCCTAAATTCTCCTAAACTTTTGAAAAACGATTTTGTCAATGAACTTGATTTAACTTCATTGAAGTTTTCTGCAATCAAATTG
>JBCAUG010228601.1:0-18827 GCA_038406175.1 Haplosyllis leylae | reverse complement strand
TGTTCATTTCTAGAATCAATAGAGCATGACTTTATAAAGGCCTTAATGATTCACACAGACAACCAAATAGTGATTAACTCAGTTAGTAAGGCATTGGAGTGATGATCCGGAGGTCCTGGGTTCCAACCCCACTGGGGACACTTTTTGATGAAATTTTTTTGCTCTTCCCTGTGTGAAGATCTGTCAGATAATCTGACAGAAGCGTGTATCGTGAAAAACCCGATTATTACAGACCCTTGCTGAGACTGGGGTAGAAATAGTCATTGGTGACAATTGTTACGGATGTTTAAAATATTTCAGTAGACAGAAACTTGCCACCACAATCACGACTGTATCAAATTTTCACTTTCTTCTGTGCTCTTTTCACTGGATCATTATTACATTGATGCGTCCAGAGTATTTTTCCATTTCAAGAAGGAAACCATTTGCCTCTTGAAAATATGTCCCAAAAAATTGATCTGGTACCAATGGACTTTGAATTTGAACTTTTCTCACTTTTCATTGGCAACGATGGAGATGTACTTTCAATTTAAAGTTTCAATGTTTTTGTAACTTTATTTATTTTGTGGGTGTGGTGTGGGAATTGTCTGCAATACACAGCAGAATATAATCTCAGTAGTGAAATATTAATAACAGTGAAGCCACTACCAATTTGTATCAATTTGTATGGTGGGATTTCTCAGTGGAATTGGCCGATAACATAAAATGAACCGCAATTTAACATACCGTCGATGAGCTCTTTCCATTATTCTGTAAAATGCCTCCACTTTATTTATAATGGCTGATGAAATGTAATCTATTTTCATTATGGTTACAAATGGTTTTTGAATTGCAAAATATAGGTGAGAGTAATGGGAATTAAAGTAAAATTTCATAAACCAGTAGCCCTACACCCCCAAATATTTTATGCAATACGTGTTGAGAAATTTTTATGGTACTGGTAGTAGGTCTCAGTGTAGTCGGTTGGTCAGCGTGTCAGGGATGCAAACAGGCAGAAATGTATCTTGACTACATTGTCAGTTTAAACACCCAGTACATTTATATACTAACCCAGAATAAATTAAATCTAGCTTTTTATTTACAACAAAAATCTGGCATTTATGACATTTCTGCTCAAAATTGACATTGAGGAGTTTTAAAATGTTTCAGCAAAAAATAGAGTTGCCTCCACTGGGATTTGAGCTCACAACACCAACTGTCACTGGGCTAGAAGTCACATGCTTTATTTACTCTGCCACCCAGACATACATGTGTTGAATAGGAGATCCTTAAACTGAATTTCTTTTCATGCACCACTTCACATTTTTACTTGGATTATTTTCAGATTCAATAGAGCATGACTTTATAAGGGTCTGACAATCTGAGACTGGCAAAGCATGATAGATTGGCAGAGTTGGATGAACATTGGCTTACTAAACCAGTCATGGTTAGTGCTGTGAGTTCAATTCCCACTGTGGGCTACTTTGTTGTTTGCTCAAATATTTTAAGATCCCTCTATGTCAGTTTTGTATAGAAATGTCAGAACTGCTAGATTTGTGTTGTAAATGAAATCATCGAATGTTACAATGTCTCCACGGAAAACAAAAGTACCTTGATCAATTAACTTGTGGTTCAGTTCTTCTGTGTCCTGTTATGTATTCACGGCGTGATTTAAGACATCGCATTTAATACGGACGTTTCTTTTGAAAGTACAGCAGGCTTAAAGTTGTTGCACAAGATGATAACAGCGTGGACCATTGACCCACAAATCCTGTTCCAATTTCAGAAATCAATTCCAGCCATGACTCCACAGATAGTCTGTGTGTTGTGTGGGTATCTCTCCGCATCAACCTGACAACCAACATGGAAAACTTTTCTTTAACGGTTGCATTGTGTCAAAATGTGAATCACACGTCACAATGCATTTAACTCTTTCCTCCATTGACTCACGAATCATATTCCAATTTCAAAAATTATTTCTGGACATGAGTCTTGCAGATAATCTATGTGTTGCACGAGATGTTAACATTGTGTTGCATAGCACAGCTTGTAGCCATTCTGCGTACGCTTCCTGCATGCATTTAACTGAATCAGTGAACAGTTAATTTCCTTCCCAAATCCAGTTTCCTTTTTTGTATTGCTGGCGACAATAGTCCTTATGTAGTTTTTGCGAGTTTTATTAGCTTTTAATTGTTGTTTACCTCGGTTCTTATTTAGTTATCTCATAAGAAGAACACTCAACTGCCACTCAAAATGATGCGCTTGAATTTATCCTGAGAAAAGAAACTCAATCTTAGAAGTGGAGGCATTCAG
Source organism: Haplosyllis leylae (assembly GCA_038406175.1). NCBI lineage: Eukaryota > Metazoa > Annelida > Polychaeta > Phyllodocida > Syllidae > Haplosyllis > Haplosyllis leylae. The sequence continues at coordinate 16,535 of JBCAUG010228601.1, read as the reverse complement.
ATTTCCAATCAACAGATAAGTCACTCTCTATATGGGCACGTTGCCATGCAAAACACGTCCAAGGGGATTAAGGGAGAATAAAGTGCAGGCTTACGCAAGCGTGTTCATTTGATGAGAAATGTCTACTGCCAACCTGCACAGTAATCACCCTACCTACCAGCACCGTTCAAAAGATTTACTTTGTACTTATGGAGAGAATTAAATGTTCTCACTGTGTTGATTCTCTATATCAATTTCCGACTCGGCTCTACGCTGCAGGCCGAGTAAATAAAACTTAAGCCAATAAAACCCTTTGGTAAATGTCTTGCAACAAATTGTAAGGAAATTGTCTGTACTCAAGTAAATTGTTTGAGTAGACTATAAGGCTGTAAGCTACAAGCGCCTTTACTGTTTCTGCGGAACAATAAAATATCATTTATAGTTTTATAAATACCATTATGTGGCAATGGTTCACTGGGTGTAATCGTTCCGCGGCTTGATAGGTTCCATCGGACCAGCACGAAACCATATCATTATGTACTAGCATAATACGAGATCAGGAGAGTTAACTTTCAGCAATTCCTACTTATATTAATTAAAAGGTCATAATGGCACGAGTTTGTAGAAGATAAATATTACTGGAATCTTGACTGGTTACGAGAGCCGTTGTTCAGATTTATTAGACCAAAAGCTTCCAGGTCCATGTATCAGACCCTAATCTTGTACTCGCGAAAATTAGTTTCTTGAGCCTAAAGAGTAAGAGCGACACCTTCTATAGAGTCTGTGAAGCCGTCAAGAAATTAGATAGGACAGCTTTATCGTGATGGTAATTACCTTCAGTGTGATAATGGCTATTGTTGTGATAATGAAGCTACATGTAACTGCCTTTCTCCATTGCATCGTCTAATAAGAAACCTGCACTCTGATGCAAATGTAATATAGACTTGTATCACGCTGCCTTATACCCACTGAGCTTTTATCAAATGTATCTACAAGCTAAACACTGACAAGCCAGTCGATAAACCCGAAATTTAATTTTCAGAATGAAAGACTTGTGTCAATTGTGTGACAGGCGATGCCGGGCCATTTTGAAGAGAAGTCTTGCACATAACTCGCTGGGTCCCGCAGGATTTGCCGACCTTTGTTGTGCAGCGACAGGTTTTCCTCAGCGGTGGAGTAATGCGATCTTGCTCACTCCTACTGTATGATCAGATTATTGGCAGCTCTAAGAAAGTTTGATTATGTAGGCAAATCGCTTTTACAAGTGCACTACACAAAGCCACTTCTTAAGGAATCTTCAACTGAAGATATTCATCAAATTTCTGGTGTCTTTTGTAGTAGCAATCGATTTCTTTCTAAACGTCTCCGTCCACTGAATTCCTTAACTTGATTTGGCATCAATCAAGTTATTCTGCAGCTTCTTAGATGAATCTCTTTTATTCTTAAACCAAAGGAATGTATCTACTGAATGGTGCAAATTGGGGTGTGTTGCACTGCAGCATATCTCTCAAGACATTGTGTTGCGTTGTTAAAGATTGGTTTAGTTACTGACACATTGCCTATGCGAGGAAGGTAATCCACTGTGGAAAAGATGCAATTGTGATGAGACCAGGCAGCAGTGACAGGCTTTGTTAGGTTAGCGCTCACTACGTCATGCAAATCAGCTCTGCTTAACTTCTCTATGTGAGGTTTCTCAAACCATTTCAATTTCAGAATGTATTTGTACCGGTCGATAATCGGAAATTGATATTTGTTTCAGGCATGAGGTGAAAATATTAATGGCAAAGCACGAGCGCTTTTATTATCTGAGGCAACGATTTTTTAAACAAATTTTATGGCTGCCATACCCAGTCACCAGACACCGCCATAGAAAGATCAACTTTGAATGGAATTATTATTAACAATTTAACTTTTTATTTTACACTTTGTACATTAGCCATTGAGATTCATATAAACTTTCACGCATCCATACAACACGGAATGAAGAACAGACAAAATGACACTTATGGAAGGAAATGATTCTGCGTCTATAAATTAAACGTGAACCCTTTCATACTTGGCATTATAGCATTAGCATATCCTTCGGAGAACAAAACAATTTAAAGGTACTGTCTGCCTAAAATGAGACAGCAATGGCATTATTCCTGAACTAATCTATCAAGTTTATGTGGGACTAAAAATAGAGATCACAGATATAACCAAATTGTCTACAAAATAAATGGAAATACAAAGATGCTATGTGTACATCAGCATTTGGAAGCTCTTTCAGCATGCATAGCACCATAATGAATTAGACTTGAACAATTCCATTGCTCTGCATGCGTAACGTAAGTTGTAATTAAATTCTGGATGCAACTGGGTTCTTTGATTAAAAATCATTTCTATTTAAGGCTCAGATTTGTTTAAATGTTCTATTTTATGTTGAATATTAAGTATACTCTTTACATTACACACACTTGCATAGGTAACATGTGATCGTATAATTTAAACAGCAAAAGGGTATCTGCATAGAACGCAAATTAAAAGTACAGATAATATGAATATCACTCAGTAGAATATAAATTTAGGTACTATAAATATAAACTGTTTATGGTTATGACGACGTCGTAAGTTACCGTAACTATTTACAGGGTAATTGGAACATTAATCTTCGTTTCTTTTTGTAAATTTGGTAATTAATCTGTGTTCATATGGAACTTTCGCGGTCGTTGTTCAAGGTGGGAAATACTGATTATCTGTCGATTCTTGATCGTCTATTTTCTTGTACATTTTTTTGTTCAGCAGTTTATTCTCGGTTTCTTGAGATTCGATGCAGTCCTCCGATTCTAACACCTTCATTTATTATTCATTTGTATTTGTTAAAAACATTGCACTGTGCTCGCTTCGTAGTGTGATCATCTTGTTGGAAGTAGAAAATGTATTGTAGTTAAAGTCAAACTAGCTGTGAGGACACACATGATTGAGGAACTGGTATGGACGGTTGCCATGGAGTCCGTGCCTGATGACTGCTCATTTTGATCTTTATTAGTCCGCACAACACTTGCTGATGAGGAAGAAGTGCTTTTTGATTTGGGCTTCCTGCTACGCCCTACATGTACGTAAGGTCCTTTAGGAATATTGCTAGTGTCATTATGATGACCATTGCTCTCAGACAGCGTCTCTACAATTAAGTTGTCCTCCAGTTCTTGTTCCTCCACTGATTGTTCTAATTCATCAGGATAAAAACTAGAGTATTCTTCTTGCTCCTCTTCGTCCTCATTGTCATCTACCTCTCTATTTCCAGTGTGCGCTATTTGTTTTGGAGTGGTAGTACTGAAGTCTTTATCTATGTCAACTACTTCCTCTTCCTCATACTCATCTGTGTATTCTATGAACGTTTCATCTGATTCTACAGTGTTTGTTTTGTCAGTGGATTGACCAACGTCTATGTATTCTACGACTGAGACGCAGGTTTCTGAAAGTAATAGCAAAGATATATGGATAGAATTTGTAGTAAATATCTGCGATGGCCGAACAAAAAAACAACGTATATTGAGGGTATTGAAGTATTTGGTCAAACCAAGAACTGCTATGAACATGAACTCCATTGCAAAGAAGAACTTAACATTCAAAAAGGATTGTGCCTCTCAGTAATGGCCAACACAAGTTTCCTGTTAAGCACTGACCCAGTACAAGACATAGAGTCTAGTCTGTCTATTTGACATGTCGTATTCCTCAGTGTCTCTTAGAGAATGTGGACAAATTGTTTAAGTGAACATAAAGAGAACTTACCTGGAATACTGCTAATGGCAAATGAGATGGGAGCATTAAAAAGCGGTGATACACCTCCGTAACAAGCATCCTCTGAGGAAAACTCTAAGTAGTTCGAATGAGAAATAAGTTTCTGCAAGCAAAACAGGATTTTGCCATTATGCAAAGAGCCAATTACGGGAGACGTTACGTTCATATTATGAGGAAATTCCATCAGCTCAGAAAATCTACAAGACAGGATAGAATTCTGAATGACACTCACAATGCATCCAATGGGTCCTGTTTCGTAGTTCACATTTCTGACTAGAATTAACGTTTTTTCCGGCTGTCTCCATGTAGACAGGCATTCTAACGTAATGTCCACTGAAAAGTAAGAAAATCACATTACACACATCTGCTGTCCTGAGGAACGTATTGGGCAAGCGAAAGAAAGAAAGGCTTTAATATGTATAATTCTGTAAGTGAACTCACGTGTATTAGACGATTGTTTTGGTCCACATCTGATATTCATCTGTTGTGTTCTGTTACATCCGCTGATAAGTCTGCCTGCGCAATTTCGTTCTCCTGACGTCACTTGGTAGACTCCACGCAATGGACAGTCCACACCTCGCCTTGTTAACGCTGCAAAAATGAAGATTTAAAAAGATTGATAGTATTTTTTTCTGGTGTGGAGAAATGTTTCGTAATGACATGCGCTTCTTCCATGATGTGGTTTCAGGCTTTGATCGATGATGTAATTGAAATCAATTTACATATTCAAGCCAAAATTATTTAGAGACGTTTTCAGTCTGTAGAGAGAAGGGAAGCGCAAAGCTCACTAGTATCACATTTACAATGCTCTGCGTTCATGAGTGCCATTCTCTCGGGTCACACCAAATTGATCCATTTTTGAATTTCCATGAACCAATATTTCTAATAACCTGGACTGGTAATTATATTTTTGTTACAGATGAGTCAGACATTACAGAGACTTGTTGAGGATAAGCATCAATAAATTATTCTTTACAAGCCTTTTCCAACTGGGAGGTGTTAGTCATCATGCCCAAAGGAGGGTAAAATTAATTGTTAAGTTAAGAACAGATGAGATCCAACAAGTAGATTTCGAATTATAGGCAGCAGCTTCAAAGGGTGTGGCGGGCAGCTTCAATAGGGTATCACCCTCTGTGTCACTAATCACAGACTATTTCTGTCTCTCTTCTTGATAAGAATTATGAATATTTCCAATCTCGCCTCTGTAAGCCCCAATGTGAATTGATGGACCGCCCCACAATGCTCATTCTTTTGTGTAATAAGTCTCGGCAGATCATGCCCAAAGAACGTAAAATTTAAATTTGCCCATTACTCAAATAGGAGGATGCACTGCACAATACTAAATGCGGACCCTCCAGCACAGATATCTTTGCCTAGTGACACACAGGAGATTAACTTGGCCCCATGTCAATATTATTCAATTAATAAGTGGTAAATGAAATTCATGTGAACTCACGGAAAAGAAGATGGGAGTCACGATAGTCCTTATCTGTCTGTAGACAGGCCTTGGCGATGCCATAATCCGTCAGCTTCCCTGCAACAACACATAGTCAGGTGTCACAACCCACATAATACCCACAAATAAATTGGCGTGGGTAACAATGCTATTTTACAAATTTTATGGCAACAGTGACTTGACGGGTGTCAAAACCAGCATTTATTTTTCAAGCAACAGCTTTTGATGCCCTGCTTATCATCAGCAGTTTTTTCTGTAAAGCCGTTCATTGGAATGTCCATCACATCGTTTCATCGTGGGGTAGTTGACTCATTAATCATCGCTTTGTCATTTATAGTTGTCACATCTCAAACGCGCAGATATTACATAACTCAGAATCACGGCACAAATTTTTTTTTTAAATGATGAAGTACAAAATGTATGTATGAGAACAAAGGGCTACAATAACTCACCAAGTTTTATTTCCATGACATCTTGGTCCTTCTGGGTAATCATAACGCATTGATGCTGTGACTGGCAGGCGGCAGAAGTAAAGCTCACTGCCACAAAGCTCTTGCGAGTTGCATTGTGTTCTAACACCTCGATACATCTGAGTTCTGTCCGTACTTGTTCCCTTGACGTGGGTCGCTTCTTGTAATGGATGATGAGCCTGCCTCTGTTCTTGGTATCCGCCTCCACGCGGTACTGTCCGCTGAGATCTCTCCACATGTCATGGTTAATCCAGTCTGGGAAGCCACAAGAAGCCTGCGGCCAACCGAAGATGTCTGTAATGAAAAAGGAAAATTAGCGACCATGCTCCTAACTGTCGAAATAAAAGGATTAGGTACTTGCTTTTATTGCCTTTGACTAATTTCACCTTGTATTTTACCCTTGTGCTTAAGATTATTTTGATTGTTTATCAACCGCAAACACTTCTGAAAATACACACATAATGCATGAAAGATAAATGTTACCCTTTGTGAATTTCAAGACGAGCGGACCATCCTTTGTTGTTCTGAGACCACGACACGTAGAATCTGCCGACATAGACATATAAACCTCCGAACCGTACGATTCAAACATCTGTATAATGCCAATAGAGGGCAGCATTCAATTAAAATATGTAGTCACAGAGAATATTCATAAAAAGTCTGTAAAATTGATGGTATCTAAAAATTTATTCTGTGCACCCGCACTGTAGAAACTTACAAAGCATCTGTATGAATCATCTCGAGTGAGCACGGATGAACCCGACCATTTACCAAACATATACATATCTGAACCATCTTTCCATGTGGCTACACAATCGAAATCAAAATCTGAAATTAAAAGCAATTATTTAAACTGCTGTCAAAATATCTCGAAGTAAAGTGGGAAAACATCAGTACAAAACGGTAATGTTATAACGTTGATGAGTTACATATCCTAAAATATAACCCTAACGCTTCAGATGCACAGACACAGAAAGCCACGAATTGCTTCGAGCGGGGAAGGGTACATTTTACATTTAACAAGAACACAAGTTGAATGAATGTCACGTGAAGTTGTAAGTTGAGAGTAGTCAAACAGAGGTGGCATTAGCGTCGGGGGACGTAAAAGGTGCCTTTTTCACTGCACCTAAACTGTAACATTTTTAGTTGACTTCGTCGGAGGATTAGTTTGAAGTGATTTAGAGTCACCAGATCTGGAGAGAAAATAACAGCCAATTTTAAAGTACAGCGTAAGATTAATGTTTGATGATTCATGTGTCGTTTTTAAAATTAAATCCATGACCTATGTTTGAGTCTGTATTATGGTTTTATATCTCATGTTTTTTTCATGAAACCATGATGAATGTTGCATTTTTGGGCGAAGATAAAATATTTCCATTATGAATTTTACAAATTTTGATTGCGGGATATTTTTTTGACTTCCGGGTTATATGATCAAGAACTGTTTCACAACCAAAGTTTGGAACCTTCACCATAGAAAATGTAATCTTCACCCAAAAATGTAACATCCGAGACAAAGTTCGTAACATTCGTTTACTGAAAATCAGTCCATAACTCAGTTGTAAAACTATAACTCAAACAGAAACTGGGGTTGAGGACCCTCTGCTGAAAATGTCGTTCAACACCATTGTCTTATCCACTGTCAATTTTGACATTTATTTTTCAATAGACCATGCGTTCTAATATTGCTTTGTACTCAAGTCACAAGTAACGACGTTAGGCAAATGTCTTGCAATCAAGATAAAAGGCATTTTCTGTAATATGTACAGCACCTTTTGCCTTTTGTAATGCGCGAAGTCAAGCGGCAGTCTCCTTGGTAAGCACACAAATGGCCTTCCAGTCTAATCATCTTATGGCATCACTGTTTTAACTTGCACATATGCAGTTGATGCCAAATCTATTGGAAGAAAGATGTGTTTTCTATTCCTGATGGTACTGCGTTATTTAAATTGGCTAAGCCGTCCATTGCAGCTTGTGCCTTGCAGTGGTGCTATTACTGAAGCCTTGGGGTGTTCTGTTTTTGCAACAGACTGAATTCTTTGTACCAAAGTGAATTGTATTTACAAGTTGTAATGGTGCAAGAATTCCCATTTTCGCTAATGTAAATGTTGTATATGTTGCACAGAGGATTCATAGTTGTTGTTCTTGTCTCAAATCAGCAATATAAAGGATATTTCAAATCTTAAAGAACTAGTTATTGTTCTTGTTTCAAAGCAGTAATCTAGAGAATATAAGTTTCAAGTGATTAAATGTTGATTTAGAGTGTAGTACCCATACTTAGACTGATTTATATTTTAAATGCGTTTAAAAAGCAGATGTTCAGGTGTACTGTAACGGGAGAGTATCAAATATCATGAAAAATTGCCATGTGTTTATGTAGAGGTTTTCGTCCAAGCAAAAAGTCGACAGCAATGTGGTGGTGTCAAAGACTCTCCTAATGCACAGTTCAAATGCAACAGGCATGGAAATATATTAGTTTAAAGCACTATTTTATTAAAGGATACTATCACACAGTGGAAAAGCTTTTAGCACTTTTACATAGTTTGCAGGCCTAGATTCCTGGGTAGTTTAGGCCAAAAGCAGCAGACAATGCCCCCAGTGTATTATCACGTTCATTCTTCAAAGTAAATCCTTCCCAAATTAAAGTTTTGCAAGCAAAGGCTGCTAGTATCAACACTACGCCACCAAGGCCTCAATCAACTGAATCACCTCATAAAGTCTTTATCCCAATCTCATTGAAGACATTTTGGCAAAACCAAATTTGAGAGTACTGCCCCAAGGAGCAATTTCTCCCAATTGATAGCAGACTTAATGCTAACTGGCGGTATCAATTTGTGAGGCAGAATTTGAAGGACTTATTGAAAGGCTAAAACAACTTCAGCCGTAAAAACGTTCAATTTGCAGAATCTGTTTACTGTGTTCCGGTGTAGAATCATTGAACTCGAGTCAATTTGGAAGTACAATTACTTTGCATCAATGACCCCATTGAATCCAATTAAAACGACGTATTTACTTGGAGGCTGGTGCGCCAAGCAATTTTATAGATTAATAAATGATTCCCCATTATCTAAAATCATCACGAAGTCAAACAGACGGAGCAAAACTAAGTAATGGTTCAAAATAGAGGAACAGTTGCCACCCTATAGATTGCCCATACGTAATGTTTGATTCATCTCCTTGCGACAACATAAGCTGGAGAAAATATCAGTGGAAATTAGGTTACGGTATTGCGGTGTATTTGAATCTCTGTGCAGAAGCTGATGTCGCTGGGTATTAACAACCACAGTGTGCAAAAGTTGTTGTTTGCTGATCGCACAACAGGGCCTTTCTCGCCACCGATGAGAATGGCCCCGCATTTGGTACAGAAAGAGAAACAATGCGGTTTCATCAATATCACGTTAAGAATCGATGTAACCTGTAAACTTGAGGCTTGCTTGTCAAACATTACTCATGTCGCCCTGGCTATGCTTCCTTCATGAAGTATATCTGGGTAGAACTAATAAGGCGGAAGACATCGGGTCTGGCGTTACTCCGTTTCCGAGATAACTCCCTCATTTGCATGTAGCAGCATGCATAGCACACAGTAGTATCAAATGAAGGCATTTGATGAAGAATTATCTAGTCCACTTGACAGTGCCTGGAAATGGACTTCAAGTTTGCTAATACCTCCCATAAACCCACAAACAATAAATGTTTCCTTGATAAGCCCAGCAAAGCACTTCTTCATTCTCTATTTATTGAATTTCACTATTAACTACGACCTTTACGTGACAATAAACACAATGTGAATTGACCAGCTAATCCATATTCGATTCCAAATGGTTAGTTTGAATCATCCATAAATGGACAAACCATGTTGAACACGCAGTAAAGAAAGACTGAATAGATTTTTCGTGATAATTGACTGTCTGCAATACTGAGAGATTGTCACAAATCAATGTTCATAAAAGAAACAATAAATTTAAGTATTTATAGGTCCATCAGGCTTCTTTCAGGAGAAATTACAAAAAATGACGTTGCGTCGTTGACCCAATTGATGGCATGTAAATGACATCATGACAACATTCTCGTGTAAACAAATTCTAACCAATGACTGAAGATTAAAGTAGGCCTAATTTTCATAATACTGCCAAAGGTGTTAAGGGCTGGCACAGGATGTTAAAGGCCACCTGACTCAACCAATAACGTGACTCTTAACGAGCCACCAAAAATGAAACTAACATCATTTTGTGGAACAAGCGCTCAATAGGATCCTCAGTATTTGATGCCAAAGTTAAAATTTCATAGAAGTTGTGATAATTGTGTACCATAAAGAGAGCTATCATCTGTAGTTATGAATTAGACAATCTTGAAGATATTGTAGTCGTCTGTAATCAACGGCTTTGTTAGGTGTAAATTGCACATACCTTCACCGTGAAGAAAGGCCAAGCTGGCACAGTGTTTGAAGTGGAAATGGAACCTGGACTCTCCGGCGCAGGGTTTGGCGTAGGATATGGGGTTATCACAGAAACCGTACATATTATCGTTGTAATCAAAGTAGTAGGCATCTTGGAATGGACACTTAACCGCGTTGTGAGGCTCTGAAAAAGTAGAGAAAATACTATACTATTTGGCGAGCAATTTGAAAGAGTTTTCAGCTAAAGGCGGCTGTATATGAATAGGCGTAAATGAGATCTGTTTCTTTCAATATTTTAGCTGACTTAGCTATTGCTATGAGTGGTATTTTCCGTCCCCTGCCCCATTATGGAAGCGTCTATGGGCGAAACTGTAACATTATAGTTCTTGCTGCTTCTGTACGATGCCGTTCTACTTCTTATGCTTGTGAGAATAAATGTCTCTTTAAGCCTAAAGTTTATTTCTTTTATATTGTTGAGAGTTACCGTTCTCTGAATACATTGTTTTGAGCGTAAATGAAGTTGGGAGACACAAGTGCAAGTAATTTAGTCTCAATCACACTCTATTACTTCGCAAGTCTTCTTTTTAAAGAGTGGGCTCTGCGACGCTGCGCATTCTCCGGGTTTCATCTTTTGCAATAATCACACAACAGCGTTCGTAAATATTACTTTCCAATCTTCAATTGCATCAGTAACAAGGACTCTTGAAGAAAGAAATTATCTTTAAAGGGGGAAATTATGGAAATAATACCGTGTGCAACAGGACAGTAGTTCTCATGGGAAATAAGAGGAATGGCACAAAGATGGCTCCGAGCACGACAATTCCATCGGAATGCAGTGCTCTTCTCTGTTTGGCAATTGGTTACCCAATGCAATTACAAGGCATCGATTGAAAACTCAAGGATGCATGTAATTTGAAAGGCCCAACAATCAAGAAAATGCAAATGTTATTTGTCTAAAGTATCAGGTATTTGGATGAGAGGGTTGGGCTGTATGTTTTCATAGTGTCACTGTTTCATCAGTTGTTCGACTGAAGCTGCCTCGCCCTGTGCCTCCCAACATCATTAATCTTATCTCAAACATGACAAGCTCTTGTCAGAGTGAGTACACCATCATTTAGCCAATTGCCTGCTTGCCTCAAACTTTGCAAAACGCTACATGTGAGACAGACAACAAATTGGACAGTGAGGACCAGGATGGGAGCCGGACCATTGCTTGCTGAATCTGGTTCAAGTGCGAGTCGTTTCCGATTTCATGGCACATCTCGTGGATACAAGTTGTGCCAAGACAGCGGGTCACCATCCCTCATACTTCACAGACAATACACTGCACAAGCAGCGATTATATTACACATTCTCCACAACCATTGCCATATTTTTCCATATTGTGGATGCTTAAAGTTACCCAAAAAATTTGACGATGACTTACCTCTGACAAGCGTATGAAGCATTGACTCAACCCGGATGGTGGCACATATTCTGTGAAGACTGTCTTTCGGTACGCAATAACCTGAAACAAGAAAAAACAGTTATTAGTACAGATCCTCAATAAGCGGAGTTGTGACTTGATTTATCAATGCTAAGTGAAAAGATCTTAATAAGCTAATGCAGCCGAACACATTATCGTATTGTCAGTGAGTGAGAGATTATCATTGTTGTTTCCAAATTCTGATTAAACTTTGGGATGTATTATGTAGTTTCTGCTTGATGATACCAAAATGTTATTTGTGCAATGACTGTACATAGTGTTATGCACTTAATGGCAATTATTATTCAATTATGTCCTCAGTCTGGAGCAGGAATAATTTCGCAAGGTTTGCTAATGCGTGATTGATTTGCCATCTACTACCTTGCGTTACGGACCAGCTTAAAACTGTTTCAATCAAAAGCCACGCGAATGATAATATTTGTTCAATCAGACTTTGGGCCAGCCAAACAGCACCAGTTTTAATGGCTCAAATCGTCTTTGGTGAACAAAAGGTAATGACTTTATATCATGCGTATGTACCCCAGGGGACTTGCAAATTGCTTTCCCAATTGCTAAAATGTCAGAGTCTGACATTAATGTTTGGGTTCAATCAATGAAAATTAATATTTCAATTAGTCGTAATATCTAAAATGGCAGTGTTGTTTAGTTTCAACACTTTTCACGAAAGATCGTTCAAGTTGTAAAACTATGTAAGATAGATGTGGAAAAATTAATTCAGACGGTTATATGATATTTGCCTTGTCCATTTCTACCAGAGGGTTTCAGGAAAAGCCAAGAAGAAATAAAAGAATCTGATCAATGTTTGACTTAGAAGCCGTGAAAGTGCGCAGTGGAACTAATCCAGACACCATGGCCGTCATTACTCCCGAGATGCAATGTTCCTTCCGAAAAGTCATATCTGCCTGGCCTTGTTTGAACTTAGGGAAAGCAAGAAGCAGTCAGATGTTATTGATTTAACACTGATCTGGTACATTTGTATAAAAGAGTAAACCTCCCATGGAAACTGTGCACCTTCAAAGACACAATGTTTAATATGAGACATCGGGAAAAGAGTGGGGCAAATTGGGCTGTAGTCGGGCTGGAAGAGGTCTAAGAAGTAGGAGGCGAGCCGAGGAAGACGTCCATTGCTGCCATGCCCATTTCTTCTGCAAGTGCTTTTGCTTGAGTGCTTCGACAAATTTGCACTGTGAAGTAAATGGTTTGAACAAATAGCATAGAAGCACTCCATTTGCAGTTTCGTCTGAATGTAGACCCCCCTTCTTGTAAGCAGGAGAAAAAGATTGGGGTACAAAAGCTTTACTTTATAACATTAGCATCCACTGTGAGTAGTATTGACAGTCAAGCGATTTCTCTTGAACGCAGGAAATGGCAAGAGAAATCAAATTTGTGATACCGAACGATTGACACTTGAGATGTTCATGCATTGATTACTTACTTTCTTTGTACTGGATAATGTTCTTGTGTCGTTTCATCATCAGTAGGCAATGGTAGCAATTGTCCTCTCTGAAAGAAAATAGAGTGGAATGAAATTAAATGGAATCTTTAAAAGCACTGAATCGCAGTATGTTGACGTCAAGGGTCACATATTAGTTGTCGATCAGGGAAATGTATTTGGAGTCCCTCGTCTTCTGGTCAGTGTATTAGAACCAATTGCACATTCAGCTGAAAACTCGATCTACCTAAGTCAATTTGTCCGGGAAGTCACTTTTCATGTAGCGGTGTATTCATGTCAAGCAAACCTGCCTGTGAATAGAATTGGGTAAGCTTTCCAGTTATGGATGGAATGTAGGTTTTTCTCACAATAACACAATAATATTGTAAAGCTGGCAAACAGTTTGATGATTTGTCATCGGCGTTCCGGATATGAAGCGAGGCAGTGTGATCAAAGAAACTCTTTCCAGAAAATAGATGTTTAAAATTATTAACTGCTTTTCTGGATTGACAGTGGAACCTTTGTTGAATGCAAATGACGAGCATAAAAGTCAGACGTTTTTCATCGCCTCGTCTTTTATATTAACATTGATGAAATACTCAGTGGAATGATTCACTGGAGCCATAAAGTTTGAAGCCATAGATCTATATTGAGAGAAATTTCAGAGCTCCAAGAAAGTTTGATTAAGTAGAGATCAATTTGCTGTAGCTTTAAAAGAGTCTCCAAAGTAATCAGAGGCAGCGCGTGATTTGTAACGACTTAATTCCTTGCATCAATCCACCAGTAAGAAAGTTTGATCAGAAGAATAACACATTTCGTGAGCGTGCTTGGCATTGATAACAATTATCAATTTCATAGGTATTAATTCACAAAGGCAAAGATGCAATGAAGCATGATGTTGACGCCTGATTTGTGCGGTTTGCACGAATGGTACAATATGACTTGATTTGCAGCTCACTTTTTGTAGAGTGCATTGGAACTTGTCACCCCAGGCACAAACAGTTCCTTGTTTCTTTTAGTTTGTTCAGGAAGCTGAACTTTCGAAGTGACACAAAGGCAGCTCAGCTCCGGTGTCACTTGACAAAAATATCACACCGAACTAGCTGCCAATCTTCTCAAGTTTTACCTTACAGCTACTTTTATCATTCAAACTTGAAAATGTCCTTCAATGCATCAAAAGACTTAACAACTAAATTACCATGAATGATAGAATTGAGAAAATGGTCGACCTAATTGGGCTCAGATTCAAATGGATTAAGGTCTCTTGAAAAATGGAAATGGCGATGAAAATGGATGTGTTAATATTCAATGAAAGGATTCGGAGTAGCTCTTATTGATTGCTCACTTCATTGTTTGAGATTTTTACTTCAAATTTGTAATGGAATTTTATTGATTATCTTTTGAGACAAAGCATATTGTTGCAATTAGACTTTCAAATAACGTGTAGGGGCTGTGCAGGCTGAATTTGCCATTACTACTGATACATCCTATTAAGAGACTTCTCTTCTTCGCCAGCTTCTACTCTGAAGCATGTCATAAAAGGTCTATGTTGTACAACCACAACAAATATACCTAATTGCACATACTGCACTCGAGACGGAATGGGCAAAAATGTTTTCATGTTACATTATGTATATGAGCACTTTCTGTAATGCTTTATTGGAGCTGCCTAATTTGTAATGCTAAAAGTAATGGCACTCAGATGGCTTAACATAAAGAGTGATACCTTTGTTCTAGAAAATGGATTAAGCCTGCCATAAATAGATGCAATATAAGGGTACTTAAAAGGCATTGATACAAGTGTGGATTTCCAAAATGTCCTGAACAGAAGCTGTCTGTTGAATAAATGCAGGAACGATTGACCTTGATGGAAGGTATGTCACATGAGTCAAACTTAAGCACTACTCCCTGACCTGTGTGTGTTTCACTAATGGTTTGGTAATTGGCAGTTAAGCGCACACATGCAAAATAATTCATAGTTGTACAGAATAGCAAAAATACTTTCTTTTCACATAGAAATCTCGAATAAATTCAATTGTATTACGTTTTTCCGACGAACAATTATTCACACAAAGTCCAGTGAAAAATGTTTCATCATTGTTGAACATTCAATAAATGCACTGAAATGCACTACCCAAAACCATTCTGCACATGTTATGTGTAAATATGGAATTAATGTAACATTCACTCTTCAATTTATGGCAATTGTAGTAGGCTGCTAAATAAAAAATGAAATTGTGAATTGACCTCAACATTTAGATTTTGTACAAACCTGCATCCGGTGCATTTTAATTTCCGGTCATATTTAAAATATACAATATATTAATTTTTTTTGAAACATTTGTATTCTACCAGAATCGTCAGAGCCGAAAGAGTACATAGGATAATCAAACTGAGAATTCCTAATAGATGTTAAATGGTACCCATGGGGGATGGACTCTTTTAGCCCGTGTAATATATAGGCAGAATGATATTAAGTGAAGTAAGCTGACGTGGTGTATGGGACCATGCTTACAAGACAAAGTGGTCAATATGCTATGTCACTATCTATCACGTCCTCGGGCCCTGCGATACAACACGCCATTCCATCTGCTCATTTTCCCAATCAACGCACAATTGGCACAAATCTCATAATACACTCTGATCAGACTGAATATCTGAATTGTACGATACCACGGAGGGGGAATTAATGATGCATTGAGGAGCTATTGGCCTGGAAGCTAACTTGGGACGAATCCTAATGGTTACAGGAAGACTATGTTTAATGTCCACCGCACTCGCCATTAACAACATATTTTGCCAGCTGCCTATGAGAGTATATTGTTGCGCATATGAAATGCATAGCAATTTAGTGCTCAATTGTTGGATGTTATCTAGTCTGGATGTAAGAGATTTATTCCTAACAACGGTGATAAATGATTCAATGGACGAGGCAAGTAGATGTTAAGCCAGGGGTTCCGGCATCTGAATAAAACTGGCAATTTGAGCCTGTGCTGATAGGTCGCTGATGTATGACAATTGTCCTTTCTAAGTTTTGAGCTTCGAATAGATGGAACTCGATCCTAATACGAATATTCAGTTTGATATGGAATTTATATCGTATTGACTTTTGAATACACCGCCACGAGTTACTGTGACCTAATTCTGTGTCCCACATGGGTCAACATGAAGAACTCAATTACTGACCAACAAAACCGAAGCAACTATTCCATTGATCTGGTTCACATATCGTTCCTTTCTGTTATTTTGTATCATTTTGCGCCATCGTACACTTCTTGACTGGATTCAAGAAGGCGATAGACCTTAGTCACCCTGAATTCCCTACATCTGTTGCATGACAAGAAATTTGTTACAGGTCCAAATATCAGGCAGTGAAAGTTTCACATGCAGGTGGCTCGTTTGCCTTCGCTCCCCTTCGCTCCCTGGGCCTCGAATAGCCTCGAATCCTCGAATAGCCTCGAATATAGCCTCGAATCCTCGAATAGCCTCGAATCCTCGAATAGCCTCGAATATAGCCTCGAATCCTCGAATAGCCT